>JAOTQJ010141522.1:0-37559 GCA_025642045.1 Solanum sejunctum
ATCTCGTCAGGATTTGCATGGTAAGAAAGCTTATATGCCTTTTGATTATGCGACACAAGCCTATAGCATTCCTCAAATTTTTGCTGATGCACTTTACCAAATAACCCCTACTAATTTAAATATAAAATTTATATTTCTAATAATTTAAGTATAATATAAAAAAAATTAAATATATTTTTAACACTCACCTCTATTATTTAAGTTGAATTTTATCACGACCATGCAGTCACTAGCTAAGTATATATATAACATTTTAGAACTGAACTAACTTCTAGATAGTCAAGTATCATTGTGTTATGTTATTACATTTTTATACATTAACAGTGTTATTGCAACATTATAGTTATTTGTATAAGTTATATATATCTCATAGTGAAATAATTTTTTTTTAATATATCTTAATTATTTGCATATTTATTAAAATTTCTTAAAATGGTCATTATGCGGGTACATTGACACATACAAGATTCATAAGTCATTATCTACGGATACACTAACACATACATGATTCATCAGTGACCATTATGTGAATTCATATGTCATAATTTGCGGATACACTGACACTTATACATGATTCATAAGTTATTTATGTGAATGCACTGATATTCATATTGATTCATACACAATTTATGTGAATACACTGATGAAAAAGAAAAATTTTAAAAATTTGTAGAAATAATAAAAAATATTTGAAATTAGTAAAACATAATATATGTACTTTTCGTAAATTTCCCTAGTTATTTTACAAACTTTTTAAAGCATTTTCTTAGAGAACATGTCACGTTATTCTTTCTATTTGCACAAAGTCTGGTACTAATCTTTTAAGATTAACAAAAGTTGACCTCATGGCCCATGCAGTCGGATTTAAACCCGAAAATAATTAAAAAGAAATTGTCTCTACTCTCCTAAAACTTTCACTTTTTACTTTGCCCGTTTGAACTAAAATTTTGGAAAACATTCTAAAATTTATTCTATTTTCAATGTAATATAATATATAAATAGTATAACTCATTCCATTTGCATGTAAAATTTAAAGAAAGTGTATTGAAATTTATAAAATTGACACAATAAAAACACTTACTGAGAACGAAAAATCAAAGGTAATTTTGTGCACTATATAAAAATCATTTAATCCTGATAATATTATATTTTCAATATGATATAGTATTTTGAAGGCCAAGAAATAGTGTTGATATCTTACGTATATTTAATTTTCTATCGATAATTTCTAAAAGATAGTAGATTATTTTATCTATTTTAATTTATTTATTAAAATTTGTTCAAAAAAAAATCTCTTTTAGTGTTTGATAATTTTTAATTTAAAAATTTAACATGTCATATTTATTTAGACTCGTAAGACTGAAAAATATTTTTAATTTATTTTATGAATTTTAAAATTTAGGAATGCAAAATTCTAATGTCTTTTTTTTATTTTTTAAAATTTTGTGTAAAATCATTTATAAAATAAACAAATTAAACTAAAAGGAGTATATCTTTAAGATTAGACAAACAAGTCATTTTTAGTTCACTTTAAAAAGTATTTTTTTTCTTACTTGATAATCTTTTATATGATTAAGGTAATAAAATTAAACGTCTTAAAGTAAGACAATAAAATGATTTTGCTTATAAAAATCTCGTGGTCAACTTAAATCAAATAAATAATATTCCATCTTTACTTATTTTTTATTAATTTGATATAAAAATTAAAAAATAATAAATGCAAAGGACAAATTAAACAATTAAACATGTATAGTGGGTTGAGAGAAAGAAAAGGGTGTAATAGGGCGCGTGGGAGTAGTGGAAAGGTAATAATATGGAAGATGACGTCGTGTTGACTTTTTTTCATATGTCCCAATCTCTGCTGACGGAAGCCTCTTTACCTACGTAATTTCTAAACTTAGCTGACGTCTTCTAACACACAATGTTATCAAAGTATAATCCACTGAATTACCAACCAAATTTTTTAAAGAAAATCATGCGCAAAAATTTATTAGTAATTATACTCCATTGAGTGAAAAAAGAAATACACACATAATTTTATTATTTTCAAATTTCAAACATGCATTATTTATTTCTAATGCTCAATTAATGAAGTATAAAATTAAATTTTTTTAACATATCCCTTAAAAAATAAATAATTTAATTATTTTAAAAACTCAAAAAATCTCCAACAATTCATTTATTTTAAAATAGAGAGAATATACTAAAAGTATAATTGCAATTAATTATTATCATTAATAAAATGTTATCGAGTTTTGCTATCAATTATGGGATTCATGAGTTTCAATTTGAATAAAATTAAAAAATACAATTATTTTATAAATATTTATTTTAAAAAGTTATACAAATTTTCTTTTATCTCTCCTATCACCACTTATGGAATGTTTGGTAGGAGATATTAGTGCCTTAATCCATGGATTATAGGATGAGTATTATTTAACACTATGTTCGGAATGAAGTTTGGGTCTATATATAACTAATCCATAGATTAGTTAATACACAATACATGGAGGTATTAACTAATCCCTTCTATGTAATACATAAGATTAGATAGGTAAAAACAAAAACATCCCTCTAACTTTTTTATTTTCATGATTTTATGTTTTATATTTGTAATTTTGTACTATTAAATTTATTTAAATAATTAGCTTATAAATTTTATATTTATAATTTTGTACTAGTTAATTTATTTAAATAAATTAGCTTATAAATTTTATTTATTTGTGGGTTCATAATTACATAATATAAAATATTAATAAATTTATCATGTCAAATTTTTAATTTTATTTATTTGTGGGTTCATATTTACATAATATACAAAAATTATTTTTTCATGTCACTTTTTTTTATAATTAATTTAGTTAAGTGATTGTATTGATACAAAACAAAGTCTAATGAGTAATCTCAAAATTGAGTGGTGTAAGATATAAATACTATATTAAAACTACAACTTTTAAATTTTTATGTGAAAATATAGATTGTCTATTTTATAATTGTTTACCATCTTTTCTATTTTAATGGAGTAATAGATAGTCTATCTTTGTTAGATTAAAGATTGTCATTTTATTAGTGATGAATTTATCAAGATTATAATTATTTATTCTCAAATAATTCAAGTGAGAAAATAACAAAGATAATGACAAAATTATTATTTTCCTAACTAGTTAGAAGTCACAAAAAAATAATTTATTTTGCTCTAATTACATGAAATAGAAAATCTCATAATAGTTCAAAGGTATAATTGGAAAGAAAGTTTTTGAAGTATTTTAAATCAAACACAAAATTAAATAGAAAACAATAAACCAAACATGGGATAACAAATAATCTCTATATTACTAATTTCTGTATTACTAATCTTTATATTATTTATTTTTGTACGAAATGACCCCTTAATGATTTCCGTCCTCAACAATCTCAATCATTCTCCTTCCTAATAGTCCATCACCCCTCTAATGGTGTAATTTACTTTCAGGTAAACCACCAAAAGGGTACAAACATTACATTTTTAAAAAAACTTTTTTTAGGGTTATATATATGCTTATATTTCTTCATAGTTTCATAAGATTTTATCTTAATTCTTTTAATTTTTTAACTAATGCAATAGTCATTCAACATTTATATACAATGTCTCACATTTTATATACTACTTTGTATAACTGTCAATATATACACACACACAATAAACTATTGGCATATATAAATTCTTAACCCATTTTTGTGGATAGGGTTAAAAAGTCTGGATAAACTGAATATCTTTTATACATATTTAGTGCATAAGCGATGTTTGAATACCAGATATACAATAACAAATATAAACTATAACATTATGTACGTATTAACACATACATATATATAAACATATAAAATTTGTATATTTCTAGATTTTTTGTTACAATCAATGACATTATATTTACATGCAATTTAATTATATGAGTAAACAAACATCACACGTATATAACTTCACGAATATACTTATACAAACAAAAAAAAAAACCTCACACATATCTCATGTGCAGTTTTATATTACTGGATAGATCTGCACTCAACAATAGAGCTCACAAAGAATTGGATTTTCAATCAAAGAATCACCACATAAAGAGACACAATAAAAATTTCACAGAGAAATACAATCGTACATAACTACTTTGATAAATATAAATTCAAACAAAACGTATAACCAGTATATGAATGCTCACAGATTTGTTAATAAAATTTATACAAATTACTTTCTTGACTAAAAAATTAGAATAATTAATTATATTCAAATATATACCTATTCTTGTATCTTTCAATTGTATTTTGGAGGTCGAACCTAGTTATAATGGTGTTTTAAGAACTCATTTTAGGGAAAATATTAGATTAGTAGTCAAATTTCTTAAATAATGGAATTCATTTCCATTTAAACAACTTACTAGCCGAATTTTTAACTTTCTGTTTTAAAAAAAACATTTGTATAAATCTTAGAAAGCGACAAATATACAAACGAAGTTTCACAAAACAAACTATATTCTTGCCATGCAGCATAATTAGAAAAACTATACCCATGAAGCATAATTACGCTTAATATGTTTATCATTTGTAAAAATTTTACTTTTTTTAGATAGGACATAGTAAACAGGGATAATTAGGGATGGTAATTAGACGAACTAGGTTAAATTTGAACGAATAATAATGAGTCAAAAATAAATGGGTTACGACTCAATCCAATTAAAATTTGTTTAGGTCAAAATGAATTGGATCAACTGTCTCAAGTAATGAATCATAGAGCGGGTAAAGATCCATTATCAAATTATTTTTTTCTAAGTTTAATTATTTTATTTATTTTTTTAAAATATTTACCTAATATCTGATTAAAAAATCTTTTAAAAATCTTTTAACAACATTTCTCATGAGTCAATTTGAGTTAGTATCAAACTAATGTTTAATAGATTTAAATGAATTGAGCTAATAAATGAATAGGTCAATAACACGTCCACATTAAACTAATTGGATGGTTAAGTATATTGAGTTTGATTTTGCGACCCATAGAGATAATTTGTGTGAGCAAAAGTAGCTTGAGGCATAAGCTTTATCAGTTTGGGTGTACACTTAGGCATTGTAAGAAATTTTCGTTTGGGATGTAAGGCAATAAAATCTTTTCTACTTAAAATTAAAATTGTTAAACAAGTTCTTAAATTAATATAAAAAAATACACAATTTAACTTGTTATTAAATTTTAAGAAGTAAATAAACTTTACTAACATAGATTGTGGTGCAATGGGTAAGACTGTTTCACTTTTAACCAAAGGTCTCAGGTGCAAGCCTTGGGAATAGAGAAAATTCTATTGAGAGTGCACTTTCAATGGACCCTACAGTGCATGATTCGAATTTAGTCAGGACTCCAATGTGAGCTTCGAATACTGGGTGGGAAACCTAAGAAAACGAAGTAAATAAACTTAAAATTTGAGTTAAGTGTCAAAAACACACATAAACTATTTACTTTTCTAGAGTTTCATACCTTACTATTAGGAATGTGAGTTTTTGTCACCACCCGGTCCCGATCATGATGATGCCTGTTAGATCCCACCTACAGGCAAGCCAATTACCCAAGCCACAGAGTACTTGTCCTAACTCTCTAGTCAAACCATAGCAAACACAACGATATAAATAATCGAAACCTACCTAGAACCTGAAAGTTAACTATATAGAGCTACTATAAACTCAAGATAAAATAACATATCTACGTACATAACTAGAATGACAATCTATAGATACAAATCCAAACTACATATACAAGGCTAGTGTTTGAATACAAAAGACGATCGTCAAAATATAAGGAGACTGCAGAATATCCAGAGCTACCGATGCTTACTAATGTCTCCTGAATCATTTGCGAACTCCCCAACTCAGCGATTGTGGCTAGTACCTGGACCTGTACTATGGGAAGACACAAAAATGTAAGATTGAGCATCGGTAACAAGCATCCAATAGGCATCGCCAGTCAATCGAGTGAAGTACTGTAGATATAGAAGACTCAAATATAGAGAACTATAGTAAATGTAGCAAATCGGAACTCTAAATAAGGAGTAAGCATATATGGAGAATCACTTAACCCCAACTAAACTAACCCAAGTGGTGTGTGATGATACTAACTGACATAACATGGTAGGCCCAAATCACAACTAACAATGAACTGAAACATCGTGCTGTATGCAAGTGCAAGGCCTTAATATCTACGCATGTACATCAATTGGGACCCATAAGCCCAGAAGGAACACCCACACACAATCTAACTGACAGAATCACCATGGAACTCATGAAACCACCGCGAAACCAACTCCCAATATCACATGATCCAGGGGTCAGCTTTACGTGGGTGTAAGACCCTAGTGTCTAAGCCCAGACATCCCCTGAGCCCCATAAGCCCAAAGGATACATCCACACACAATCAGGGTATGTATAGATGTGTGGATCCATAGGTAATCAACTAGGTCCTCGACTCATCTAGTAACTAGTGTCACACGGGGCCTCGAACCCTATAATATCAAATGAGACGTCGAACCCCCTTCTTGACCTGGCCTCCGGTCGGGGCAGTCAGCCAAGCTAGATGGTCTGACAATATATATAATGGTGGGACGTATCCCCAACTAGAGAAAGAATCCCCATAACATAATCAATATACCACAAACCCAAAAAACTTAACTGGGCCTTGATGTCGCCCAAGTTACACCTCCTTTTTAGAGGATAAAATGATCGTTGTCAAGATATTGAACCTAATCAAAGTTAGGGTCGATCCCACAGGGAATACGTAGACTCATGAAAATTCACCAATATGCAATTCGAGTAATTAATTGACTCAATTCCCCAAGGGGGTGCAATAATTAATGAGAAAATAAACTGAACTAATTATTACGAGAGAAAGTTTAATAATAGAGAGTAACTAGGGTATTGTGTTCCCCATGATTCTCCAACTCAGAATCACTGGATAACCTAATTCTTGTCTAGTGTATATCATGCAGGACGATAATTTAAGTTCACCAAGCCCTTTGGTAAAAGGTAAGATACAAATTTCACTATGCAACTTAGCCCATCTCCATAGTGTGCATTACTAACCATTACCTATTAGTTCCAGTATAACCTCCCTTTGATCTAGTTTGGTTGATTAGACTAGAACATATCAATCGAATCTTGTTAATTAATTTCTTTTCCTATTCATTATTACCTTGGTTTAGTCAGTAGCACTAGGCGAGTTCTAATGTTAGGCATCACTAGAAAATATGCAAAATGAAGAGAGTTAATTAATACATGCATATAAACCTTCCAAGAATTGTGAATTATCCGATTTTACTTTGTTAGTTCTTCATGGTTCTCACAACTCTAGTTGTAGATTTAGCTACTCATGCTATGTGTGGATGAAGAGATTATGAATAAAGAAGACAGAACTAAACACATACACAATTGAATTAAAAACAAGCAAATCCAAAGTTAATGAAAATCAAAAGCTTGAAGATCAAATTACACCATAAGTGTTTTCAAAGACCCTCTCACAATTTTCTCTCTAAGAATATTGAGCTCTCTGAGCACTTAACCTAAAACTACACAAAACTAACGTGAACTGACTAGAACTTATGAAAAATAACCTAAAAAATCTATTTATAATAATTAAAAATAAATCCTAAATAAATTAGAAAAACTGATTGGCACACCAAACGAAAGGTACTTTATGACCCGTATTGTCTTTTATGACTCTTAGTCGGGGTCTCGTAATCAGCTGCTGAAATTTTAGACTTCACTTCTACGATATCCCTTTTATGACTCATAAAGTAATTTACAATCCGTAAAAGAGGTTTCATTTGATAACTTTCCTGCAAGTCCACTTCTCTGTCCCTTAGGGCACGAAAGGTATTCTACGATTCGTAAATTGCTCCACGACTCGTCTATATGTTCATCAACTTCAACTTTGGCAAATAGCCCCTCACTAAAAATCCTCATGAAACCTATCTACTACATACTCGTAGAATGCTCTACGACTTGTGGAAAGTCTCATACAACAGAAAGAATAATAACTTCTGCAATTTTTTTCCAAATCATGGCCAACTTGTAATCCGACAAATCTAAACACGAAAACATATAAAACCCACAAATATCATATTGAGAACACATAAGATCCTTAGTTTTAAGCACCAAAAGTGTTGTATTTTGGTAGAACATCAACACCCTCAACTTAAAATTATTGCTTGTCCTCAAGCGACAGACTCAATCTATACAGACAATACAGTAATACACAGACCTCAACTCAATGACATACATCATATACATCGCAGACTCAGATACCCACACTACTTTTCAAAACAGGATCAGATAGCTATTTAGCAAACCAAGGAAAACTGGTGCATGCGATAACTCAACTAGGACAAGCACGGGGTTATCAACAGTACACAATCACTGAACAAGTCAAATGCTCACAATGCAATGCAAGTACTCTCACAGAAAGAAGCCCCATATTTGACACTCAATGATGTTGTCATATCTGACCTTGAGGCTATGCAAAAATGCTCACTCTCACAAAGATATTCATGTATGATGGCTAATATCATAGGCTTACCTCTATACTCATGACTGAGACCTTCAACTAATTAGACTAGGATCACTTTATAACTTTCTTAAGTTTGGCTTGTAAGGTAGGTTTAGGAGGCTTTTGTATGGTATTTTGAAAAAATAGTGACTGAAGGCCCTCCTTGAAACTGCATTTTTCTATACTTTTGCCCTACCAACTTTGTTACTTTCACCTTATTCTCCCCTTTCTCCTCTTTCAAGCTTTTCTGGTTAATTCTTTTTTATTTTTCAACTTTTTGCCTTATTTTCATACTTTATTTTGCTTTTTGGCTCTCAATTAAGGCAACTCTTATTTTTCTTGAACCCAGTACATAATTTTTCTCCTTTTTCTTTGTATTCCTAACTCACTCCCTTATTTTTGTGCTTTGTTACCCTTAGACTAGCCACCCTCAACTTAGGCTTTTAACTTGTATTGAGATAAACAATATCCATCCTCTGAACCAGGACCACTTTTCGTAGCCACCCTCAACTTAGGATTTTTGCCTTAGTCAAGGTACACAATGTTCAAGGAAAGACCAGGGCCAATTTTAGGATTTTTCACTAGACAAGGCTAGGTTAATCAGGTGTTTTCAAAGAATAGGTAATGTTAGGCTCAAACATTAGGAACAGAGGATATATCATCAATTTGGTTGATTATTTTTAGGCTAAAATGGACTATTTAAGAACAATAACATAAGATCCTTTGCTAATCCAATTAATCTACAGTTTAACTTAGAGTAACATGGCAAGTTTTGAATTAGCAAAAACTAAATGAATTTATCAAATTATGCTCACAATCACATGGCACTACATACATTATCAACAAAAGACTCACAAATCATATTTTTTTTTATCTCAATGTACCCTCACTTATAAGAACATATATTATCAAACACCTAAACATGCATGGTTACTATCTAACTACTTAATCAAAATTTTTGGTGGGTATCATTTTTCAAACAAAACATAAAAATATGCTATATGCCACAAGTATTGGTACTATATGCTACAAATATTATCTAAATATTCTAAACGTGCTGGTTTAACAAAAAATAAATATCTACAGGAAAAAAGAACACATGTAAGAAAATCCCAAGATAAAAAATTGATGTGCTTATGGACCATAAGCTACTCAGACTTCACTGAGGCTCATAACTACCCACACCTTATCAAAAAAGATGTGCATTGTTCCCAATGCACAAAATCAAGCAAAATAACACATAAGGGTAAAAAAACATACCTGGGTGCCTAGGTGCCAGTCTATGGCTGAGTCTGGCTACCCTCCTCTTGTGGCATGGTCTGCTTGGCAGTAGTTCTCTGTCCGGAGGGGCCAACACACCTCACCTGCTCCATCGCTCGAACTCATCTCAGCTCGAGCTTCTCCTCCTCTATCCTACTCGTACGTTTATGTCTCTCCTCTGGATCCTCATCCATGCAAGGTCTCTTCCTAAGGGAAGACTGGCTAGGTTCCTTAGGAGCAAATAAATCAAACATTGGTACTAGAGATATCGTCTCTGGTAGTGTGACTGGTGCCTCCAGTAATGTTGTTATGTTAGTGTGGAGTTGCTGTATCTCCTTTTGTATGGATGACAAGTCTGAAGGTCGGGCCTCACCCAATATCTTCTGCACCCTCTCGTCGAAGGCATAGATGTGGGCATCCATGGTAGAAATATGATCTTGAATAGTAGCAAACGTGATTGTCTGCGATTGACCTTCTGAATCTGCAATAGCCTGACAAACCCATGGCCTGATCTGATGAATAAGTTGAGTCAGCTGTGACTCAGCATAAATAACCTCTATCCAAGGCCTATATAGATACGGTAGATACGTAGATCATGCTCGCGATAAAAGGCTGTGAAGTAGTGGCTTGTGGTGCGGGAACAATAATAGTGGGTCCTGTCTCATCATTTGCCTTGGGTTGTGGGGGCCTCTCCTTAGTATCAGCAGAAGTAGTAGTGGTGGCATTCTCATAACCCTCAGGTGGTGGCGCTTTGGCGAACATCTCAGGCATGGGTGGAGGTTGTGCTCGCCAGAGTGCCAATGGGTTCTTTTCAGCCTTGATCAGGCTGGGATCCAATATATACTGGGCCTCAATCATTTGGTCCAACTGGTGTAATATATCCAACCTAGACTCTAAACAAAGCTTGTAGATCAAGCATTGGAATGGGATGGAGGTGGACCTCTTCAGTGCAACCTTATGTATTTGCTCAGTGATGAGGCAGGCCCAGTCAATATCATAGCCAGCTAAGATGCTGGTGACCAAAACTGCACCCTCCAGCATGAAAGTATTATCAGAAAGTGTCAACTAGATACGTGAACAAATAATAGACTATGAAAGTTTTGGCGGGAAAGCTGAGCGAAGCCTTGATGATAGGCTCCGAGTGAGTGGTGACCCAAGTAGGTTCCAAGACCCTGTTTTGCAATATATCGAGCTGCCCATCTAATCAACATGGCTCGTCACTCAGGATCCTTCATCACTAGTAGGTCTCTCGTCTGCTCTACCTGTAGTCGAACTCTACAGTGGATCTGGGGCCGCTATACTCAGGACCAAATAACATATAGTAGATGGTCTCCTCTAATATATATACCGCCGGCCCCTCACTCGTGTCTGTATCAGTTTGGGCTGAGCAAGGGCTTTCTTCCCCTTGGGAAGAAAAAGGTGTACTGTGGCTACATAAGATACATAAAACTTCCTCACCATGGTCGGCGAGTATCATCCGAGGGCATATGTGAGCCAGTCGAGCCCATGTCAAATCATCATATCTTGGAGACCGGGGACACGGCTAAGTCCATCTAATATAACTCAGGGGCTCTTCATAGATGGAATGGACTGGCTTGCCCCGCTCTTTCGGCTGCATGCCCTCTTTGTAAATTGCCTCTATGTCCTAGATGCACCATCATCTAATGAAGGCATCTAGTGTAGATGGTGATGATCGAGGTGCAATGGAGGACTCAACCTCTAATCTGTCTTCAAAGCCTCTCTCGGAGCTAGACTCCTCGCCGGATAGAGTCATCTGTGGTAGCCCACTCCATCACTATCTCTGGCTGTGACTCTGGTATATCGTATAGCAGTCTCTAGGTCTAGTGAACCACTTAGTTAAGTGATTTGAAAATCTTCCAAAGGCTCGTCCCTAAGCCTCCTCCCTATAGCCTCGATCTTTGTACATTTGGCCTTTAGGGCAATAATACTCGAAATATCAACATATACATACCATGGTTAGCCCATAAATCAAGAATTAATATGCAAGAATTTATATAGGTTTAGTTGTAGAAGGGTTCTACAAAGGCCCCTTTACGAGTCGTAGTGAATATGACAGGCCGTAAAAAGCTTTCATAAACCAGTGGTTCAAACTAATTTGGTTATTAGAAAAGTCAACGAGACTAGATAAACTCGTAAAGTGGTTTATGAGTCATAGACTAGGGTCGTAGAGAATTCCAGTGAGTAATTAACTTCAGGCAAGGATCTACGAGACCTATCTATGAGCTGTAAAATGATCTATGACTCATAGAAGGTCTCGTCTGATGGATACTCAGAAACATCAAGTTTTTGGAATTTTGGACAAGGGGCAATTACGACTTGTGGATTGTTCCACAGGCTATAAAAGCCACTCATGAACTAGAAAACTCAGTCACCTATGTTTCTAAGTCCATCACACGGACCCCAAAAGACATTTTCAACAAATATATTATCAGCATTGAAGAAAAACCACACGCACCCATAATATTTCAACACTAACCTATCAGCCCTAACATGTTCAACACACATACACTCCATCGAGAGTGATTTAGCATAAATTATCCTTCAATTCCGACCACCTCTAGTTGATTTAAGCAATATCATGTACCTATGTCATCACCCACCAATGCATAATCATAATCATTCAATCACTTAAGGTGAGTGACAAAAGAGGCAAAAACAATTAACATTTACACAAAGTCATAACATCCAATTTTGGACCGAGACAAAAATCAAGCTTGGGCAACCTAATTTCAACTAATCACAATCAAATTCAAACAATGATTTTGTTTCTAAACAACATGCCCAACATAATATTCAAATCACTCATTCATACAAGACAAATTAAGGGTTGTAATTAAATAAAAAACTCACCAAGAATTGAGATTAACTTGAAGAAGAGGAAAGAGGTGAGTAGAAGCAAAACCCTAGGTCAGTTGGAATTCTTGCCAAAATTTAGGTCAACGATGGCCAGAGTGTAAGGACCCAGACTTTGGACGACCTCAATGGAGCATAAACATTTTGTTACAAAAATGTTTAGGGACCAAGTATTATCACACGACCAAGTTCACGGCTCGTGTGGCGAGTTACGACCTGTGTGGCCACCTGTAAGGGTTTCAGAGTGAAAATTTTCTAAGTATGAAATCACTGTATTGTAATTTATTCGTGAAGTTTTCTAAGAAAAGGGTTACGGGTAGTGTCACGACCCTTGTGACACTACACGGTCCGCGTGGCCTCCCGTGAAGGTGACTTTGTTGAACAATTCTAAGTATAGGATCTTCAAGGTCAAGCTAAGTTCACTTTTAAGCTCTCAATTCAAGCTTATTTATGTACTTTAAGACTATTATGGGTCTCCTATATCAAGTCAAGTTCAAAGGAATTCCATTGGCTAAGTTTTTACAAGTATTGATAAAAAGGGCCAACTTTAAATGGTCATACCTCTTAGAAAAAAATTGGTGGCCCACAACCTATCAAATTGAAGCTCTTTGAATTAGCTTTCCAACGCATCTGGTTTGATCTCATTCGGACTTTGGAGCAAGAAGTTATGCCCATTTTGTAGAATCTGTCTAGGCTAGACAAGGAGCCTTCACAGCCCATGAAGAGCAAAGAGCTTCACGACCCATGAAGCTAGTCGTGAGAAGTTACAGATAAAATTTAAAAGGGTATTTTATTGAGGTGTGTTTGATATTTTGACCCATCCCCAAGGATTTTTTGTGGTTGTTGATGTTAAGGCTAACCAAGACTTAGACCCATCATTGGTTGTATTGAAGAGTTTGGTTGCCAATAATATAGAGGTTTTCTTCTAAGGGGGAGATGGTGTAATTTGGTACCAAGATCGATTGTATGTTTTTGATGTTGATGGTCTAAAGGAAATAATCATGAATAAAGCCCATAAATCTCATTATTCTATTCATCCAAGATCTACTAAGAGGTACTAGGTCTTTGAGAAAAGTGTATTGGTGGCATGGTGCAAAGAGAGACAATGCCAAGTTATATATTTGTGAGTTGGTTAGACTGGGTAGTGAGCCTACCTTTATTATATCAGAGGTACCCAACTTACTTCTCACTCTTGGAAATTATCTTAAGGAGGGGCTTGGCAATAAGGTGAAGTTAAGTACCAGTTTGCATCATTGATCAGTTGGCAATTCGAGAGAACAATTCAAACTTTACAGGACATGTCGAGGTCTTGTGTGTTAAAAATCAAGATTTATTTAGGGTGATCATCTACCACTTATTGAGTTTGCCTACAACAATAGCTTTCATGCTAGCAGTGGTATAGCACCGTTTGGGGCTTTATAGAGTAAAAGTGTAGATCTCCGATAGGGTGGTTTGAGTTAGATGAAATGACTTCCATAGGCCCCGAATTTAGTGTTAGAGGCTTTGGGAGAGAGAAATTGATTAGAGAAAGGTTGAAGATGGTTAAACCTTTCTCTAATCATGAATAAATTCTTACTTAGATGTTAGAAAGAAGGATCTTGAGTTTTATATTGATTATTGGGTGTTTATGAAGGTCTCCCCTTTGAAGGGTGTGGTCCATTTTGGGAAGGAGGGAAAGATAATCCCCCAGTATGTATGTCCTTATGGGATTGTTGAATGGATTGGGAATGTGACTTATAGTTTGGACTTGCCTCGCACTTGGTTCTATTCACCCATTTTTCCCATGTATTCATGTTGAGGAAATTGATTCGTGATCCTAGTACCTATTGTGCCTTTGGAAGGTGTTTAGGTTGGGGAGAACTTGTCTTATGAGAAAATTCTGGTTAAGATCTTAGATGGGCAAGTGGAGAGGCTTTGCAACAAGGATCAACATACTGAAATTGCTACATGCGAAGTGGAATCAAGTATGATGCAACAATACCTCTATACTTTCCAATCTTCTCAAGCCTATGGTATTAGGTTCTTCCTATTCCTAATGGTCCAAATTCATTCACTCTTTAGTTTCATGACATGACATGCATACATGTGGACGAAAATAATTTTTAAGATGTTTTGAATGATGTAAATACGTTTTGTTATGAGTTTTAAGGACTTTATGATTTTCAAATGATGAATTATGCATTGTACCTTGTGTTCGGATGTTTCATGTTCTAAATCAAGACTTCAATTCTTGTTCTAGCACATTCGAGGATGAATTTTCAAGAGGTAGAGAGACGTAAGGACTCGAACTTTGTACGACCTCAATTCAGCAAAGAAATTTGGTTCTAAAAAAGTTTTGGCACTGAGTATTGTCACAAAGCCAAGTTCACGGCTCATGTGGGGTTTCATGGCTCGTGTGTCCACCTGTAAGGCTTCCAGGGTGAAATTTTTCTAAGTATAGAATCACCGTCTCATAACTTGATCGTGGAATTTTTCTAAGGAGAGGGGCACAGGTAGTGTCACGGCCCATGTGACACTACAGATCTGTGTGACCTCCCATGAAGGTGACTTCATTGAAAATTTCTAAGTATAGGATCTTCAAGATCAAGCTAAGTTTCTTTCAAGTTCTCAATTCAAGCTTATTTACGTTGCTTAAGGCTATCATAGGTCTTCTACATCAACCCAAGTTCAAAGGAATTCCATTGGCTAAGTTTTTCACAAGTACCAATAGAAGGATCAAATTTAAATGATCATATCTCTTAGAACAAAAGAAACTAGGTAGACCACAACTTATCAAATTGAAGCTCTTTATATTATCTTTCCAACGTATCCAGTTTTACCTCATTTCGAGTTTGGAGCAAGAAGTTATGCTCTTTTTCGTATAATCTGTCTGGGCTAGACGGGGAGCCTCCATGGACCGTGAAGAGCTTTACGACCCATGGAAGTTACAGATAAAATTTAAAGAGGTATTTTATTGAGGTGTTTTTGTTATTTTGACCCATCCCCAAAGATTTTTAAGACCTTTAGACACCCTCCCTTTTTACATTGCTAAGCTTCTCCTGCACTAATTCTAACCCCTCATTCAAGACTAAACCTTAGTTTCTAAAATCAAACTCTTAAAATTTTCTCCAAGTCTCATCTTCAAGATTCAAGCTAGGATTCAATTGAGTTTTCAACTTCATGCTAAAGTTTTCTCAAATTCATCTTTCTAAGCAAGGCCTGTGAGTTTTGATCTTTGGTTCCTTTCAATCAAGGAGACCAAAATCTTTTCAAGCAATTTCCCATGAAATTAAGCTTACTTTAAATGTGGATTTTCATTATTTTAGTTTATTAAATTTAATTGATGTATGGGCTATACTTTATTTATGATTTGAAGTTACTTTAAGCCCTATTATGATGATTTACATTGAAGTTATGAAGATGCATGTCCCCTTTAAAGCTTGATTTATGCATGGGTGATTTATATTATGATTTAGATATGGATTTTAGTTATGAATTTTACTTCAATTTTATATTATGTTATTGATTTAAATTTGAATCTAAATTACTCATACTAGTCTCACATCATTTATGGCATATGCATTCATGAACATTGGATTTTTATGAAAATTATGAAGTGGGTTAATTATGTCTTATGATATGATTTTGATAAGATATTGGTTATTACAAGAATGTGATCTCATAAATATCTATGATTATGGCTCTTTGAGCATTATGGGTGCTTGCACAATTTTGTATATATGAATGAGCTATTCCGATGCATGAGAATTATGAATTATGACTATGTTTTGGCATTTGAGCCTAAGAAAGAATTATTATGATTGTGTTTAGCTTTTGAGCCTAAATATGCATTGAAAGGATTTGAAATGACTATTGCTTCTTCTAAAAGCATGTATATGTATGAGTATTCTCGTAGGATGTTTTGACTTAGCACCGATGGCTTAGGGTCCTCTCCCTTTCCTTAAACTATGTGCCAGCATAGGTATTGAGATATGAGGCTCATCCCTTTAGTTGAGACATGACCCACTAGAAAGCTATGGGGGTCATTCCATTAGTTGAGGCATGATCTGCTAGAAATGATATGTAAATCTTATTCAAAATGGGAGATCCATAAGGAAGATTACTTCTGTGAAGTGGGAGGCCCGTAAGGAGAAGTATGATTTACATTTGGCAAGTAGACCACCTCTTTTCTGGTGTGGGGATCACATCAGGACTCCAAGTAATAGCTCATTTGGTCTTATATATTGGTTGAGGTCACATCCCTACTATATATGAGTATTTTTGCATTTCATGCATCACAGACTTCATGGAATATTGTATACTACCCTTCTTTGGATATATGATTCTTTCTATATTATATGCCCTTGTCATCTAACATTGAAATGCACGTTTGATAAGTCATATGCATTGTATGCCAGCATACTTAGTACATTCAAACGTACTAATGCATATTTTTTCCTACATGATCTAACTATGTAGGGACTAGAGATTACCTTCATCCATCGTTTGACACTAGATCGGATGTGAGACATTTCTTATGGTGAGTCCTATCTTTCAAGAACAAGCCACCATTTCTCTACCTATGTTGCTTCCATTTGCGTTATTTACTTTGAGGGTGATCTTGGGACATGTCTTGGCCCCGTCCTATCATATGAATAGAGGTATTGTTGGATATCTTGTAGACTCTAGTCGATCTATATTTTATGTATTGTATTTGAAGCTTATGATTATAGTTATCTATTGTATATGACTGTCATGGATTGAGAATTATGATATGTATGTATGTTTGATGTGGAAATATGAAAGATCCTAAATCTCGAATTGCCCCATGAGTGAGTCATACTTACCCGCCCTTAGTCTCTATGTGCTACATGTTATGTCAATCCATGTTAATCTTTTTCCCTATGATATCCTTATATCGTGAGTCCTAGTTTCCCGTCTCTTAGAACTATATGTTTACCATTTGAATATGCTTCCGAATTGATGATGTGAATTTGGATACTTTAAGACTTGTTTGGGGACTCTCGGGTTCTCATTCGCCATGTCACTCCAAGACCCTAGGTCCGAGTTATGGCACAGAGGTAGTCAAAAATTTGAGGTGGGGTAGGTTGGGTGATTTTGTAAATTAGGGAAATTATGGGGTCCAAATAATTTGACTCCTCTATTTATACTTTGACTTGGGTCAACTAAAATTACTGGGCCTGACCCTACAAAACCCCAATTATAAGTCGTAGACTCTTCTACAGCTCATGAATCATAGTTTCGTAGAACCCTCAACACTTAACAAAATTTTAGAAAACTAACCGGGGGTCCACGAGCCCCATTCACGACTCATAGTTTCATCTACGAATCATAAATCTGGCTCGTGGACTGGAGTGTATAATTTTCCGCTTACTAGAATTCCTTCGAGAGAGTCAACTTGATGCTTCTCTCAGCTATATTGGCTGACTCATAAACCCTGTTGTAGAGAGTCAACTTGATGCTTCCCTCAGCTATATTGGCTGACTTAGTTCTATACCTGCATACTCTTAATATAATACACCATTACCCTGTATGCAACCAACCAAATGTCTAAAATTACAATCAAAACAAAAGAAAATAAATTACCTATGAATCAAAAAGCTGAAAATAAACCTATAACTATGCTAGTACATCAAAAACCTTAGGTTGCCTCCTAAGTAGCGCCTGATTTATTGTCGCGACATGACTTAGACACATTGGTTACTCAAACTTCACCAAATTTCCCAGACTTCACTCTTCAGCTCATCTAAATATTTCATGTATTGACGAATATCGAAGATAACATCTTTATCATTCAATTTAAACCTGAATTTACCAGCTTCCATATCCACTAGGGCTCATCCAGTGGCTAGGAAGGGTCTTCCAAAGATGATTGGGATGTCAAAGTCAACTTTCAAGTCTAAGATCACAAAGTCTTCAGGGAATATGAACTTTTCCACTTTTACCAACACATCATATAGTATCCCCACAGACTTCTTCACCGTGCGATCCGCCATCAATAACTGCATAATTATAGGTGTAGGGGCTTCCAATCCAAGCTTCTTATAGTCTTCTAAGGGTATCAGATTGATACTGGCACCTATGTACATCTCCAATGGTGAAGGGTGTGATAGAAGTACCTAGATCTTCTCTTTTTTGACCAAGGACTTCGTAGGGTTGAAGCTCTTTAGAAAGCTTCTGACTCATAATACACTTTATGCTGACCAAGTCCTTCATATACTTCGAATACCCTGGCATCTTCTCCAATGCCTCGATGAGAAGGATGTTGATGGAGAGCTGCTTTAGCATGGAAAGAAAGTGCTTGAATTTGTCTTCCTCTATCCTCTTTTAGAGTCTCTGAGGGAAGGGAGGAGGAGGCCTAGGGATGAGCTTAAACCTTTGTAGCGTGTTAGCTGCTTCACTCACCCCATCCTTGCCATAATTATCTCTTTCATCCGCATCCTTTGCCGCAACCATCTCTTCTCGAACATATTCTACAACAATCGGCATGGGAGGGTCGATTGTGCTCTTTCACCCTGAGTAGTGACTGCCATACACTATCTTTTGTTTCTAGGATTTTTGACTGTGTTTCTAGGTAGTATACCTCTTTGATGCTGATTTAACTGAGTCGACACTTGACCAAATGGTTTTTCAAGTTGTTTGATAGGCATAGAGTGAGACTATTTTTTGATAAATACTTAAGATATTTGATTTCATGACCCTTAGAATCTCATCCTGTGTCTCAGCCTTCTTCAATAAGAGATCAAACATCTCCTCAATTCTGGAAGCGCCTGCACCTGCGTCACAGTTGTGTGGTGGCACATAAGGACCATTTCTGAAGCCTTCTATGCGACTCCAATCTGCATCTAGACCCCTGTTCCTATCATAATAATCTTAGTGGTTATCCCAGTGAGCTCCATCTCCACCAAAGTTCTAAACTTGGTTTCCTTAACCTTGGTGCCAATAGTCCTGATTGGGCTCTTAGGCGGTAGTCAAGAAACCCTCCATCTGATCTGCAACAAAACAAGCTTCCTTATCATAGTATGACTCCTTATACATGATGCACGTAGGGGGTGGTGAACCATTGTGTTCACTTATTCTTAATTCTGCTTTATCATCACATTCATGCTTGTGCGAAGCTGAGCAAGCTTCTACATAATTTCTTCATTAATCCTGGCTTGCTCTGGCTCCACACTGATAACACATGAACTCTTTGTCGAAGCTCTATCCCACTACTCCCATGCATAACTTGCTTTGACCACTCTTTTTATTCGCTTTACAATCCTTACAAATGGTTGATCTAGAACATGCCACCCATGATAGTGTCAACACAGACATGATTGTTCTCATCAAGGGCACGATAGAAGATCTCCAACAAAGAGTCATCAACTATCTTGTGGTCAGGGATGCTCCTCAGATATTCTTTAAACTGCTCCAAAGTATTACTTATCAAATCACCAGGAAGTTGCTTGAAATTGTTGATATGGACTTTCAACTTGAGCTTATTTGATTTAGGGAAGTACCTCTCTAGAAAGGCCTTCTGCAAGTTTGCCTAGCTGGTAATTGAACTCTGCGGGAGCTCAGAAAGCCATAATATAGCATTACCCACAAGAGATAATGGGAAGACACGGAGTCATACAACATCCATAGACAGATTCTATGTTCCCATTACACTCTTACAAATAATTGCCACATTATGTAGGTTGGTATGTGGATCCTCTGATGGTAATCCTGCAAATAGGACATGGTTCTGCAGCATCTGAAGTAGCCCACGGTTCTGCAGCATCTGAAGTAGCCCACTCAAGACTGTAAACTTTATATCTGCCAATAGTGGTGGCAACACAATAGCTCCAGTCACCTCCATAGCCAAAGGATTCAACTTGTACTAATTCCACTGGTAAGCATTAGAGTTAAAATCCTGAGGCTGTGGAGTGTCCTCCAAAGGAGGTGAGTTCTCATTCATGTTATCATCATTATTGTCGCAAATCAGGCTACATTGGTCGCATTATTGACGTTTTGTTGATATTATTCTTATAATTCTGTGGATTTCTGGATTAAATGGAGTTAAGGGATTGCCTTGACTCTGAGTGTTGGGCATACACTACTCGTACACCTTGCAATGAAACAAAAATAACAAACAAAATTAAAATAAAGGGAACTAAGGATTAACACTCAAACTACTAATGAATTCACTAAGTTTAGCCGTATTCTCCAGCAACAGCGCCAAAATCTTGATGTCACACAAGTTACACCTCTTTTTTAGAGGATAAAGCAGTCATTGTCAAGATATAGAATCTAACCAAGGTTAAGGTCGATCGCACGGGGAATACTTAGACTCATAAAAATTCACCAAATACAATTCAAGTAATTAACCGACTCAATTCCCCAAAGGGAGAGGTTTGCAATAATCAATGAGAAAATAAACTAAACTAACTATCACGAGAGAAAAATCAATAATAGAGAGCAACTAGAGTATTGGGTTCCTCTTAGTTCCATAACTCACTATCACCGGATAACCAAATTCATGTCTAGTGTATAGCATGTAGGACGATAGTGTAAGTTAATCAAGCCCTTTGGTCGAAGGTGAGAGATGAATTTCACTATGCAACTTGGCTCATCTCCATAGTGTGAATTACTAACCATTACCTATTAGTCCTAATACAACCTCCCCTTGGCCTAGTTTGGTTGATTAGACGAGAACACATCAATTGAATTCTGTTAATTAATCTTTTTTCCTATTCATTACTACCTTGGTCTAGTCAGTAACACTAGGCGAGTTCTAAAGTTAGCCACCAATAGAAAATATGGAAAACGAACTGAGTTAATTAATACATGCATATACACCTTCCAAGAATTATGAATTATCCGATTTTACTTCTAAATGGTTCATACAACCCTGGTGTTGGATTTAGCTACTCATGCTATATGTAGATGAAGAGATTATGAACAGAGAAGACACAATTAAACACTTACACAATTGAATTAAGAACAAGCAAATTCAAAGTCAATGAAAATCACAAGCTTGAAGGTCAAATTACACCACAAGTATTCTCAAAGACTCTCTCACAATTTTCTCTCTAAGAATATTGAGCTCCCTGAGCACTTAACCTAAAACTACACAAAACTATTGTGACTGACTAGAACTTGTGAAAAATAACCTAAAAGACCTATTTATAATAGTTAAAAACAAGTCCTAAATAAATTAGGAAAATTGGTCGGCACGCTATATGAAAGGTACTTTAGGACATGTATTGTCTTCTATGGCTCGTAGTCGGAGTCTCGTAA
The DNA here is from genome assembly GCA_025642045.1 of Solanum sejunctum. Classification (NCBI taxonomy): domain Eukaryota; kingdom Viridiplantae; phylum Streptophyta; class Magnoliopsida; order Solanales; family Solanaceae; genus Solanum; species Solanum sejunctum. The sequence continues at coordinate 21,953 of JAOTQJ010141522.1, forward strand.
TTAGCTGCTGAAATTTTAGACTCCACTTCTATGATACCCTTTTATGACTCGTAAAGTGATTTACAACCCATAAAGGTGGTTTCGTCTGATAATTTTCCTGCAATTCCATTTCTCTAATCCTCAGAGCAAGAAAGGTATTCTACAACTCATAAACTACTCCATCACTCGTTTGCATGTTCGTAGACTTCAATTTTAGCAAATAGTCCCTCATTTAAATTCCTCACATAACCTATCTATGACTCATAGAATGCTCTACAACCCGTAGAAAGTCTCGTACAAGAGTAAAAAACCAGCAACTTCTGCAATTTTTCCCCAAATAATGGCCAACCTGTAATCCTGCAAATCTAATCAGGAAAACACATAAAACCCAAAAATATCATTTGAGAACACACAAAATCCTAAGTTTTAAGCATCAAAAGTGTTATACTTTGACAGCACATCAGGCCTCGAACCTAAGGAAAATTAACTAGGCCTCAAACCCAATAAAAATCAACAGGTGCTCGGACCTCAGAATCAACATTTTCCACCCGCTATCCCAGTCGTGGTCACTAGACTCAGACCACATGGTACGACACCAGGTCTTAAACACTCAGATTGACCATCGGAGCTCGAATAGCAACAAGGAGCATCATCTAGGACTCGAGTGATCGAACAGTCACTCACTCAACTAGGCTATCTAGATCCAGAACTCCAAAGTCATATCATGCCCAGAGTGAACGTAGGCAACGACACTCACAACATATATATACCACCCAATCCAATCCACATAACTGTATGTCACCATCCCTCAGATAACACTAGCTAATCCCAGCCTCAGGTAAGGATAACAAATGCATAAGGATTAATAGCTGTATACAAAATTATATATCTCATAGACTAACGTAGGGTCATTCCCACCCAAAGCCAAATAAATCACATCCCATTTAATCACAAGTACTTTGAGTAAATATGGATAATCATCTAAGTATCTATGTAGCTCTATGCAAAGTGTATTTAGGGCAGTGTCGGCTTAAGCCTAGGCTAAGGCCCCCGGAGAATAGGAGTCAGAGAATAAACAGAAGGGTCTTAGACCAAAGGTATCAACAGGGTCCCAAACCCAAAAATAATCAACAGAGCTCTATACCCAAGAATAATTTTCAAGTATATCACAAGTATCTAGAACAACCAAGTCAATAGAGTCATATCTATATCAAATTAGTTCATAATACGGTTGTATCATAGGTATCCAAAACAAATCAGCCCATTGGAACCATATCCACCAGAGTCAGTCCACCGTACGATGTGTAATCAACAAACTACCTCACATCTAGCATATCATAGTAGCATTAGACTACACATTCCTACATATAGGAGTTAAGCCAGAATACATACCTATCACAGGGCATTAGCCTATAATCAACTTTTACCAGGCCTTATTGTGGTTCTAAACTGCCAGAACTCAACTACTATAGTGATCACATCTAGTACAGTCTAGAACAACTACAAGTATCCCAAGATAACCCTAGTTACCCCATATGCTAAGTACAACAACTATCTAGGAAAACATATATTAATAAATCATGACAACAGTGTTTAAATGCATAGTAAGGATAACTAATAATCAGCCTCACAATATTTATACTTATTTTACTCAAAACTTTCAACCATAAACCAACTCTCAATATATATGTATTTCAGCTCAGTCTATAGGTAAGGAAAGCCTAGCCTACCTGAAAAGCGAATCCACACACTCCAAATCAGTTACGCGAGTTTTAACCTTCTTGATGGCCTCTAAATGTTGCTCAGTTGTCAAAACATACATCACAACATCAATATGGCTGTTTCGGCTATAATATCTCAAGAAATGGGAAAAGATACGATAGTTGCGACTAAAACGGGGAAAAAAGGGGCCTATGCTCGAAAATACCGAACCAACCCCCGTAGAATGATCCTTATACTATCTTGAGTCTATAGCCAGAAATTAAGTTCAAACGAGGCCTAAAACAATAAGAAACAACCCAAAAATGGAGTGACGTTTCTTATCGAATTATACATATTATACATCAACTTTCTCCCCAGATTATGCAAAAATACAGTCAAATTAATAGAAAGGATACAAGAGTCATTGTGAAGAAGGATTCAAGTATAAAGGATTAATTATAGCAGAATGTACATGTCAAAGATTGACTATTTTTTGGCTTTGGAGTATGATGAAATAAAGCAAAATGGCTCTTTAAACTGTTGCGCTTCTTTCATTTGTGAAGTAGCAGTTAGTCAATGCAACTTTTGACTCTCCTCATGGGTCATCTGGAAACAACCGCTTTATGTTTTTAAACATAGGGGTCAGGCTGCGTACATCCGACCCCCCCTCACCCCGCAATGAGCGGGAGCCTTTCGAGGCACTAGGGTATGTTGATGATGAGTTATTGATTAAATAGATTTAAGTTCAAGAGTTTTGATTAGTTTTGTTTAGTTACTTGGTTAATAATGTAGTATGCAGAGATAGAATCAGTCCTGAACTAGGCAGATTGTGTTAATGTGTAATGATTTATAATTACTTTACTTTCGGGGCTAATGAAAAGTTAATTACCAAAATCAAGTGAATTGGACTAAAATGAGCTGAGTTAACAAATCAGCAGGTCGATAATCCGCCTAAAATTGAGTGGATTAAACGAGTCATATTTTCATGAGCTAATTTTATCCAAAAAATTAAACTGATTAAAAACTCATTACAATAGTAAATTAAAAATAACCTAATTCTTCCTGATATACTCAAACTAGCGCAACTCTATATTTCATATACCGTTATAGCCAGCTTTTCTATTTTCACACACATAAAAAAAAAACATAACCATCATTGTCCTATGGAGTAACATTTTCTTTATTTTCCTAGGTTCATATTTAGTGCATAACTAATGTATAAGATATACATATAAATTATTAAGTGATTATTTAACTAATGTATAAGATATACATATGGATTATTAAGTGATTATTCATTGATTATACATTATATATTTATGTATAATTTTTACAAGTAAAATGCAATAGTTTCGAAAAAGGTATATTGAGTTTGAGAGATTTTGAGCAATTTAGTTTTTGTTTTAAAAAAAGTTTTTAAGTCAGGTGAATTCAGTGATAATAATCTAATATTTAGTGTATGATAAATGCACAGTTGATGTATAAGATGTCAAATATATTATATATGGATTATGTAATGATTATTAATCAATTTTACATCATACAATGTATTCATTATCAATACAAAGAAGCTTATACCTCTTGAATATTTTAGATATGTTAATTGTCATTTAAACAACTAGAGTATATCTTTATCTGAATTATTATATCCATAAACCAAAATATAACTACAATTAGCTAAAACTCATAGTTGTAACACCTGAATGTAGAGAACTTTTCATCATAAATCACTTATAATGAGTTTGGCAGCAGTTATTAATGAAATATTATGCTTTTGCCATATGCTCACAATAAAGATGGGGACTGAGCACGGGTTTGTGAAACAGAAGACTTGATAACTCCATTAATGTAGATTGAAAGCAGAAAGAAGAGGAAGAAAGAAGAAGAGAATGCAAAGAATAAGAGATTAGTCCATTATTTTATTATATATCAAAAATCATTTTTTACAACTGTCTATAGATGCACATATAGTGATGTATTTATAGGAAGCTGTGTACAGCTGACACTTCTAACTAACTCTAACAACTTAACTAACTCTTATAACCATGATAGCTTGTTAACACTTCACTATGATTAACACTCCCCCTCAAGCTCATGGTTTGAACAAATTCATAAACCTAAGATTACTCATCAGCAGTCGGTGTTGAGCCTTTCCCATACTTTTTGTAAGTAAGTCTGCTAGTTAATTTTTTTTGTGTGTGAACTCAGTCTTCAGCAATCCTTGAAAGATTTTTTCTCTCACAAAATAGCAGTCAATGTCTATATGCTTGATTCTTTCATGAAAGACGGGATTTGCAGCAATTTAAATAACTGATTTACTATCATAAACCATCGTCATAGCTATTTTAATATACACCCCAAGTTTTTTACACAATTCAGTTAACCAAGTGATCTCAGCTGCACAGTTAGCCATACTCTTGAATTCAGCCTTTGCATAGCTTCTAGAAACTGTCTCTTATTTTTTGATTTCTAAGAGACCAGAGTATCACCAAACTTAACTAAGTAACCTGTTACTAATCTTCTGTTTTTTGTACAAGTTTCTCAATCTGAGTCACAACAAGCAAGTAATTGATTGGTGTCTTTAGCTAGCATAAACAAACAAAGACTTGGTGATTCTTTTACATATCTAACCACCCTTAGTGCGCTTCCATGTGAGATTCTTTAGGACAGTGAATATACTAACTTAACACCTGAGCTGAAAAGGCCAAATCAGGTCTAGTCATGGTTAAATATAGGAGTCTTCTCATTAATCTTTGATATCTACTAGGATCCTGCAATATGTGATCTTCACCTTTTCTCTCAAGTGAAATACACTGATCAAATTTAATATATGTCAACTTCTGATTCTGATTAAGCGGAGTTACTGCAGGCTTAGCCCATCCTAGTCCACATTTAACTATTAATTCTAATGCATATTTTCTCTGTGACATATGAGTACCTTTGCTAGATCTAGCATATTCAATTCCTAGGAAGAACTTGAGTTCACCAAAGTCTTTCATCTTGAATTGCTTCTGTAAATCCTTCTTGATGGCATTTATAAGAGACTGATTGCTTCCAGTGACCAAAATATCAACCACATATACTAACATAATGAGAATATCACTTCTAACATACTTAGTGAATAATGAGTAGTCATATCTGCTCTGATTAAATTCCAATTGAACCAAGGAATGTGTCAACTTAGAGTTCTATTGCCTAAGAGCTTGTTTGAGTTCATACAAGGACTTGTGAAGTTTGCAGACCTTAGTATTATTCTCCCCCTATCTAAAAAATTCAGAAGGAATAGTCATTTAGACATCCGCTACAAGATCACCATTTAGGAATGCATTATGTACATCCATTTGTTTAATGAACAAGTTCTTGTAGGCAATAAGAGCAACAATAGACCTCACAGTCACCATGACTAAATGTTTCATCATAGTCCACACCCTCTTGTTGGTTGTATCCATTGGCTACTAATCTATCCTTAAGCCTCTCAGCCTCCCCTGTGGACTTGGACTTGTTCTTGTATACCCATCTGCATCCAATAGCCTTTTTACCAAGTAACCACAAGATAGTATAATCACACACTTCTCAAACATATTAGCAAGTCATTAGTTAATGATCAATATATGATTCACAATGTCAATCTTTGATGCAATAGTCAATAATTATCATCTTACAAAATTCAAACCTAAATTGTTCGCATATCGAAAAATGACAATCAGTCTAATATTTGTCAGAAATTAATACCCAATTTAATAATGTATCAAAATATGACATCTAATCTAATAATATGATAGAATGTGAATCCACAATCACAATTAATGTTTAACAACTTGCATAATCAAGCAATGGGTTCATTTGTATGTGCTTTCACAACTAGCCATTTTATTAGCTTCATTTCATCTTTCTTTATTCACATACATGTAGGTAATTTCATCTTTATTTATTCACATACATGCACGAAATACTAATAATAATTTTAACATGTTAACAAGCACATATATCACATATGGTTCAAACCATCACCTGCCTCAAAACAAGTCATGGAAATCTCTAAAAAGCTAGAGCTTTCTCTTTTTTTAATGCTTTAGCTTGTTGTTGGTCTAAAACAACAAGAATTACAATCATCAACAAACAATGGTCTAAAATACCCAGAGTATACCAAAATTCCAACCCTTAGCCACTTTCATGGTCATCTTTCCCAACAAGGACTTTTTTCTACCATTAATTTTAGATCAAAACCTTCATCTAAGAGAATTCTCCTAGATTATAAGGTCTACGAATCAATTTATAAGTTATAAGAATGATTAACTTACCTTATCGATGAAACAAGTAGAAAACTAAAGAAAAACATTCTTAGGGTCGCTTCTAGTCCGATCTTTGAAAAGCAAAGTGGAAGAAATAAAAATAATTTTAAAATTTTTCTGACTTAAACTCGCAAGTATCTCATCATGGTGGCCACTTATCCCGCCATGACGACATTCTCTTGTGCAGCATTGCATGGAGTCAAAAATTTAAGATTTGCATCCCAAAATTCTATTTTGTAACACATCCTCAAATCATGACATTCTAAAATTAATCCTTTGCGCTAGATTAGTTCTAGAAGTTTTACTTATCTGAACTTGATTCTGTAAAGCCATATAGGCTCCTGGGTATGTTGACTATCAACTCATAAATCAACACACAATGTTATCAAATTACCACGCACCTGACTTAATTTTAATTTTATCCAGTTCTAACCTAGGCTCAAAATTTTTAAGTTACTACTCAAGAGTTTTGTAGCCCAAATTCTTTCCTCATTAATCTCTCCATAATGAAGGGGACAAGTCATTAGATTATTAGGAACAGTTACGTAACTGTACAGGTGAAAAGAATTATTTCCAACAAAAAGGGCTTTATGTATATGTAATGTATTGATATTTTATAAATAGTTATATAATGTATAGGTAATGTATTAATATTAAATAAATAGTGTTTGACCATCTATATATGATAGATATCTATGGATTATAAATATCTATATATCTAATATACGATATTTGTAAAATATGAATACATTCCAACATTATATATGATGTATAATTATAGATCAAAGACATATATAGATCCATATACACCGTTTATACATTTTAGTAGTTCATCTTCCTCAGAAGCTATTTTTTTTTCAATTTTGATCAACTTAAATCTCCTCTAAGTAGTCCCAAAGTATAAATGAGTTTATTTTGAGCCTTTTGACATAATATTCACTCAAAAAAGGTTTATTTTATAACAAGTTAAATTTCAAAATTTGGAACTTCAAAACTCTTTAATGATAGATAATTTTATTGTTCTTCTCATACTCTTTTTTCTTCGTCTTCCATGATGAACAGAGGCAATCCTTTGTAATTCAAGATAACAATAACATAATGAAGATGATCTTCTAGATCATATGTTTTGATTGATAGGGAAATTGAACTTTTTTGAGTTTGTATTGAAATCTACATCAGTTAGTCGCTCATTATTATATTTATTTATTTATTTATTTTCAATTCAATCCCTTCCAAAATCAACCACCAGATCATTCACCAAATCCTTCATTTTAAATTTTGTGAAAAAAAAAAATCGCAATCTTGGAGGCTTGAATTGGATAATAAAATTATCTTTAAGGTGTAGAAGCTTCTAGAACTACCTCTTTCAGATTTTCCTGTAAAGATGTTGTAAAGATGTAAAATATTACTGTACTATTTTACGTGAAATTCTTTTTTTTTTTTATTTTAAAAAAATATTATCTTATTCTAATTAAAAATAATTTAACCTTGAAATTTTTCTTTTACCTTTAATAAAATGATTTTAGAATCACAAGTTTCAAAAGTCTTACATTTTTTTTCTTAAGCACCATACCAAGTCAAAGAATACAACATAAAATGAAACGGAGGGAGTATATGGGTGTTCTTTAAATCTATTCTATAAACTAATTCTGCTTTATTTTTTGTTGATTCTTTTGCTCTATAAAAATTTTGAATAAGACCACCTCCAACACCCCCTCTCCTTTCTACTTTACTCTATTAACTCTACAAATGCAGGGGAGATTTTCGCATTTATTTTTGTGTTTTAGGAGAAGTATGATGAATGCGAATAATTTCGAGAAAAAAAAGGGTAAAAAAAGGTCATCATTATATTTTTAAGTTGGATTAAGTGAGGTAGGTTAAATTAAATGATTTAAAAGATAACTTTTTTGTTTTTAAATTTTAGTTAAAAAATAAAAATTTAAATAGATTGAGTGACTTTATAAATAAAATACGTATAGTTGAGTGACTTTTTATAAAAAGACCCCATAATTAAGTAACTTTGGAGTTGAAATCAAAGTTGAGTGACTTTCTATAAAAAGGTCACATAATTGAGTGACTTTTGAGTTAAGAATTAAAATTGAGTGACTTTTTGTGTAAAGATCACATAGTTGAGTGACCATATAAGATAATATCTCTCACTTTATGTAATAAGTGAAATTTGAGTTATTTTTAGATAAGATTCTGATTTAATAAATATTTTGTCTAATTTTTTAATTAATAATTTACCCATTTTGATCTAATTCATTCCATTTAAATATATATTTAGACGGATTAACAACCTGTCTATTTATTACTCTCTTAATTCATTTTCATTTTAAGTATAACTAAATCCATGTCAACATGAAAAAACAAAGGTGAAATCTTGATTTGGACGTGCTAGGTTAGACCTATATAATGCTACTCTTTTTGTCTATTTTTACTTATTTTTTATTGACTTGATATATGAATTAAAAATATTAAAATGATAAGGATAATTTTACTAATTCACTTGTTGAATATGATAAATACAATATCTTAAAAATATAATAAGAAAATGACTATAATTAATGATAAAAGTAAATGAGGAACTTAGTGTAAAATTATCTCTTGATTTAATAAAATAGACAAGTATTGTTGAACATCTTAAAATAATATAAGAGACAAATAAAAATGGGCGAAAGAAGTATTATATAATGCTACCTCCATCTCATATTATATGAGTATTTTTCATTTTATACGATAATTAAGAAATTATTAATACATTAGTAAATTTTACTATTTTATTCTTGATTTATATCAACATATACTAATTTAAATTAAAAATATATATATATAAAATATAGAAATAATTTACTGTTTAAATATAAAAGCAATTAATCAATCTTTTGAAATGTTCAAATATTATATTACCGATGGGGTAAAATGAGAAAAATTAGCGGACGAAAGAAGTATTTAATGACAAATAAGAAACTTTTTCTATTTGATGGTGCCATTATTTATTAGGACTCGTGTACCACACGATATATAAACACATATAAAAGTTCCAATTGGACAACACCAACTCAATAATTGTGTTGATTTTTCTCTTATACACCTCTAACTGCAAAGTGAATAATTTTCTATCAACATTGGCACACGTCATATCATATGACTCATATATAGTCACATTAGGATTCCTTTTTCTTGCTTTACAACTTGCCTAAAAAAGAATTGACACATTCAAAATTTTATATGGATTCAGTACTTGAATTTTTTAGTTTCTTTTACAAAAAATTAATAAAGCTAGAAATTGCATATACAGCAAATTATAATTTTTATATTAAAAATATTTATTACATTTTAAAAAAATCTATAATAAAATGTTATTGTTTATTTAACACTTAACAAGTGTCTATTTGGTCAATTCTTCAAAATAAGCGTCTTTGATCAATAAATTTTAAATTTTTTTAGCATAATTAAAGTTTGATGATCAAAAGTAAAAATTCTACTTATTTTTCTTTTAAAAAGAATTCTTTAAAAACATTTTCCTTGACTGATTTACACACCCAAAAGGTCATAGAAAATATCAAATAAAGCGTCATGGCTACTTAATTAAAGGAGCGAGGAATTTTTTGGGGGTCAGATAGTTTTTTGAATGAATAAAGCGAATGGATGAACATAATTTTGTTATGGGAAAGTAAAAAGATTCCCAATTTCCCACTAACCCAAAATCTTAAACGGTGACCATTGCAATAAATGCGTTCTTCGTCCATTTTTATTTATTTTCTATTGATTTGATGAATTAAAGAATAATAAATGATAAAGATAATTTTACTAAATATAATAAATATAATATTTTAAAAAATATAACAGAAAAATAATCATAATTAATGATAACGATAAATATTAAGTATAAAATTATATCTTAATTTCATAAATTAGATAAATATTGTTGAACGTCTATTTTTATTATAGTAAATAAGTAAAGATAAACAGAAAAAATATTCTCTTATTACTGGAAAAGATAAATTATTTATTACCTATAATAATATATCAGTTTCAACAATAACATACCCAGTGATATCTTACAAGTGGAGTCTAGAGAAGGTAGATTGTACGCAGACCTTACCGCTACCTTATAGAAGTAATATATCAGTTTTCCTATTACTAAAAAAAACATTAAACTTATTAAATTAGCAAATATAAAATAATTAAACGTTTGGAAGATGCAGGGGAGCTGCCAAGAAATTGTATAATCTGGACAAGTCACTTTGGCAAGGTCTTGTGTTATATTGTTTGCATGTGTTTAACCACTCTTGTTTTCATACATCATCCATGTGCTAGTCATTTAGTCTCCTCTAGGAAAAGACAAAGGAACTAATAAAGCAAGCACACTACTACTTAAATGATAGCAATAATGGTTTTTTTAAAAATTAAATAATAAATCCTTTGTTCAAGATGTCAATAATTTTTAATTTATTTTTTATTTTTATTTATTATTTTAAAAAAATCAAGATATAAAAATTTCTTTTTATCTATTTTACCCTCAATTTACTTACAAATATGTCGCTTGAAATGTATGTTATGATGCTATATAACTGGTAACACCCACTTTTCTTTCACACATAAAATAAGAAAACATAACCGAACTCTTTTTCTTCAAAGCTAGGAGTGGATATTATTATTTTACTTAACAATCCAAAAATAAAAAATAGCAAACAATATATAATTCGAGAATTTCAATCATCATCCACTATATAATCTCTCAAAATAAATAACAAAATTAGAGGCAATTAACATCATTTCGACTTTTCAAAATGTCTAAAAGTTGATAAGAGTACGAGAATGTCTAAAAGTTGATAAGAGTACGATAAAAGTACAATTTGTTCATAGTCAACATCACTCTAATTTTTAATATTACAAAAAGTGTTAATTTCTTCGTATCTAGCATTGCACCTAATGCATCAATGGAAACTCTCAGCAAATCCTATGAATCTCCAAGTTTCAAAATAAAACACCCATTAAAAATATTATTAGTAAGAGATCATAAAGTTAAAACGCACCACAACGATTAATGATAATGGTGCATTGTGATAACCACTATACTACGTGATGAATTTGAAGCATGGACACTCCAGACATGTTAAACTTTGGCCTCTAATTTCAAACATCAATTTTCTTACCCTCCAAGTACAACTCAAAATTATATGATTTAAAAAGAAAGAATATAATAGATTTTTTTTTCTTTTCTCTTTTCTCTTTCGACGCACGTTAATGCTAACGTGCACCCTGGCGAAATGGCGAAGGGAAGACTACGAAAAACACTGCGACAACAACGGGATGAAGAAATCCTTCAAGGATTTGAGGATAGTTCAACTGGAAGCTCCGCTCAAAGAATAGAAATCAGCTGGGCAGCGCCTGGAAAGGAGGAAGCAGAAGGAGAACTTCAGGAGGAACAATAGTCAGAACTAGGCGGATCTACGAGATTAAAGAATAATCAGGTATCACAAGTTGACACGAGAAAGTTGAGACAAAAGAACCCAAAAACTGTGGACAACAACGAAAAAATGAAGGAGAAACCATGGGCAAACTTATTTACTTCAAACAAATTGGCAGCCAAAGGTATGAATTTATCTTACATGACACCAATAATTGTGGAGGGTGAAAAAATGGTAGAAATACGGTCGGAGAATACAGTAGAGGAGGATGAAAAATGAAAACCCTCTCTGATTGTGTATGTAGTAAAAACAAAGTCTACAATAGGGGATATAGACAGATTCATTGAAATCCAAGGAACCTATACAAAGAAACCAGTGGTGTTATACCACAGTGGGAGGTATTTTGTAATTCGATTTGCAAAAAGAGGATAGAGACAAAGTCTTGTGCTCAAGGCCATATCACCTCATGAGGAGACTAGTGATTATGAAATCATAGATGCCGAAGTTTAATTTCAAAGAGAAAATCCTCACTATAATCCTCTTTGAATTAAGCTACCAAAATTGCCTCTCAATTTTTGGAATGAAGTAATATTGAGTAAAATCGGTAGTAGGTTAGGTTAATCTTTGTACGCTGATGAATGTACAATAAAGGCAAGCAGAATATCATTTTCAAGAATATTAGTGGAGATGGATATCACAAAGGAGCTACCAATAAGTGTGAAAATACAAGATGCAAAGGGTAAGGTATTTGAGCAAAAAGTGTTATATGAGTGGAAATAATTATTTTGCTTGAAGTGTTTGTAAGTAGGGCATTCATGTAGTGAAAAGAATTTCGAACTAGTGGTTAAGAGATAAAAACAGGGACCAAAGAAAGAATGAAAAGTAACCTCTCACACAACAATCATATAAGAAAAAGGAAAAAAAAAAAGTAAAAGCAGTATATGAGAAACAGAAACAACAACTAGAACAACAAAGCAAACAAAATGACTGGCAAGTGGTAAAGAATAGGTCAACAAAGAAAAATCAACAACAAGTGACAACAGTAAAAGAAACTCACAGTAATAAATATAAATAGGGAAAAATGAGTGAAAGCAAAGGAAGGGAACAAGAGGAGGTACCACTAGATAAGACTAATAAATAATTATTTCATGAAATGTTAGGGGCTTCAACCAAGGGGTGAAGCAAAATGAATTAAGAATTTTCTTGAAAAGGAATAAAGTTAGTCTTATTGCTATATATGAACATAGAGTAGAGGAGAAAAAAAGTAGTAGTATAATCAATAGAATAATGCCAGGTTAAGACTGGTGTACAAATATTACAGGGAGAAAAAACTTAAAATTTGATTAGTCTGGGATCCAAACAAAATCAAGTTCCAAGAATCAGAAAAGGATACACAACATATACATGAGAGAACACAAACACAAAAAGGAATGACATTTCAGATACATCAGTGTACGACCTGATACAATCAATGCCAGGGCTCAGCTATGAAAAGATATATAGTGAATAAGCAGTCAAACAAATAGTCTATGGTTGCTAATGGAGGATTTCAATTCTATACTCAGATATGAAGACAGATCAGTTGGTAGCCAAGTGCAAATAAGAAAGATGAAAGATTTCAAAGAATGTGTCAACCAATGTAATCTATCAGAATTGCTAACAGTGGGAAGAAACTTCACTTGGAAAAATGGGCATGTTTATTGTAGAATTGATAGAATACTAGTAAATGATGAGTGAATGATTACCATGCCACCAAAATAAGTGAAGATAATGAATCCTTTATTTTCAGATCATTCTCTACTAAGTATTGACATAGAGAAGCAAAAGGACAACATCAAGAGACCTTTCAGATTTTACAACTGCTTAGCACATCATCAGGAATTTGAGAGTAGAGTAAGAACTAGATAGAAGATACAAGGAAGAGAAATGCAAGAGGTTTACAAAAATTTAAAATAAATCAAAAAAGAAATGCAACAGTTGAATATGAAGGAGTTTAAAGGGGTATCAGATAGGGTGATAAAGCTAAGGAAGGATTTGCAAAAAAAATAATAACGGATGACTATAGCACCAGTACCTCAGATCCTTAGAGAAGCAGAAAAAGACATCATAGAATAACTGAACAAATGGAGCCGAGTTGAAGAATTCATACATAAATAGAAGTCTAGGGTTCAATGGCTGAAACTGGAAGATTCAAATATCAAGTTCTTTTTTGCACAGATGAAAGGAAGGAAGACGTAGAACCTGATCACCATGTTGAAACAATAATATGGCACAATTTTGATGGACCAAGAAACAATCGCAAGAGAAGTTGTGTGTTTCTACAAGAACTTTCTTGGAGAAACAACATTTCACATGCCTGTAGCAAAACAAGAGGTCCTGAGAGGTGGTCTAATACTGCAGAGGGCACATTAACTAGCTATGATCAGAGAGTTCACCAGCGAGAATGTAATCATAACACTTAAAAGTATTGATGAAAACAAAGCACCATGAGGAGATGAATTCAGCTCACTGTTCTATAAAAAAGCTTGGCCAATAATTGGAGATGAGGTAACAGAAGATGTTCTGAATTTCTTTAGAAATAATAAAATGTATGGGCCTGTAAACAGAATAATACTGACCCTAATTCCCAAAGTAAAACACCTCAACACCATTAAAGAATTTAGGTCAATCTCATGCTGCACTATCATATATAAGATCATATCAAAGATGCTGACCAATAAACTATAACTTATGTTAAAATTGTTGATAGGCCCAAGCAGAGCTACATTTATATCAGGAAGAATGCTAGTGACAATATAATTTTAAGTTACGAACTGGTGAAAGGGTATGGTAGAAAAGGTATCTCACCTAGATGTATGATAAAGATAGATATGCAGAAAGCTTATGATTCAATTGAATGGTAATTTCTTGAGGATGTGATGAGTGGACTACAGATACCTGTGAAATTCATCAAATGGATCATGGCCTGTGTTAAAACTGTGACTTATTCAACACTGGTAAATGGAGTATCTAGTTTAGAGTTTAAGGCAAAGAGCAGAGTAAGACAAGGGGAACCCTTATCCCTTTATCTATTCACTCATGTTATGAAATATCTAACTAGGTTATTGAAGAGTCTAAAGAACAGAAAAAAAATTAAATACCACCCCAGATGTCAGAATTGGAACATAATTCAAATCAGCTTTGTACATGATCTTTTGCTATTTACCAGAGGTGATATGCAATCAGTTAAGATGGTGTTTGATCATTTCCAAGAGTTCTCACATACATCAGGACTGGTAGCAAATCAGGATAAAAGTAATATATATTTTAGAGGATTAATAAAATCACGATATGAGGAGATATTGAGTTATACAAGCTTCAAGAAGGGAGTATTACCTTTCAGGTACCTGGGAGTACCATTAAGTACAAAAAAACTTACAATTAACGAATGCCAACCACTACTAGATAGAATGTTATAGAGAGTACAAACATAGAATACCAAGTTTCTACCCTATGCAAGAATATTGCAATTGATCCAAAGTGTATTGCTATCCATCCAGAATTTTCGGGCTCAAATATTTCTCATACCAAAGCAAATCTTGCAACAGGTAGAAACCATATGTAAGGGATTCTTATGGAATTGAGAAGTAAGCAATAACAAGAAAGATTTATTAGCATGGAAAATAATCTGTTGACCTAAAGTAGTAGGAGGGCTCAACATAATAGAGATGCAAACCTAGAACAAGGCTGCAATTCTCAAGATGCTTACAAATAAGAATGACAAGCTATGGTTGATATGGGTGCATGTATATTACATAAGGGGAAAAATCATGAGAAGTTTAAACAAACCAAGCTTCATGGGTGGTTAAAAAAATACTTCAAGGGAGTAAATAGCTTGAGAATGCATAAATGAATGCATAAGAAATATTACAAGCAGATAAGTACAACATCAAGCAAATATATTGTTAGACCCCGTAATTAATTAAATCGAAGTAAGTCATTTTATTGAAAAAGTTGTCGAACATGACGTATTTTTAAATTTAGTAAGTTCGCTGGGTTTAATTATAATTGGGGCGTATATTCGAAGTTGGAGTCGGAAGTCCTCAATTGGATTAAAAAAGCAAAGTTTGGGAACCTACTTGAATAATGGGCTAACTAGGAGCCTTGGGTGCAATTTTTAAAAACTTGAGGTCTATAAATACCTCTCCTTTGTTTCCAAACAAGAACATTTTTTTGTTC
>JAOTQJ010141530.1:0-11352 GCA_025642045.1 Solanum sejunctum
AGACTGTGGTAAGTCAAGGAGTGGCTAAGGTTCTATGAAAACTAGCTATCTTGGGAGTTCACCTTCTTAAAATCCCAAAGGAAGGGGTTGTTGTACATAATGCTGAGTAGTTTTCATTTGTAATAGAGGTTAAATAATGATGTCTTCAATGTCCAATTTGCCAACAAGTTAAAATAGAGCACCAAAAACCAAGATGCTATATGCAGTGTATAAAGCTTCCAATCAGGAAGTGAGATATTATCAATATGGATTTTGTTATTAGGTTCACTTGCTCATTTCAGAAGATTAACTATATATGCGTAATAGTTGATACACTCACAAAGTCAGAACATTTTTTGCTAGTTAAGAGTGATTATAAAGCTAGAGAGTATGCCAAGCTATACCTCAAAGGGATAGTCAGCTACATGGGTTCCCAATCTCCAGTATATCTAATCGTGGATCTCAATTCATTGCAAAGTTTTGGAATTCCTTTCAAAGGAGTTTAGGGACACGTGTGAATTTGAGTACAACATTCCACCCTCAGATAGATGGTCAAGTAGAATGCACTATTCAAACACTTGAACATATGTTGTAATCTTATGAATTGGACTTTAAAGGTTGTTGGGTGGACCACTTTCCAATTATTAAATTTGCCTATAATAATAGCTACCATTCAAGCATTAAGATGGGACATAATCAAGCTTTGTATAGAAGGAAATGTAGGTCACCAATTGGATGATTTGATATGGGTGAAACCACCTTGCTTTTGTCAGATCTAGTACAACAAGCTATGGGAAAAGTTAGGGTAATACAATAGCAGCTAGAAACAGCCCAAAGTCATCACAAATTATATGTGGATGCTAAGAAGAGAGGACTGGAATACACAATAGGGGGTTGGGTATTTTCAAAGATGTCTCAAATTAAAGATGTTATGAGATTTTGCAAGAAAGGAAAACTGAGCCCACGCTACATAGGGATATATAAAATTATTAAGAAGTTTGGACAGGTTGCATATGAATTAGTGCTAGCCCAAGAGCTTTCAATGGTTCATCCAGTTTTTCATATTTCAATGCTTTGAAAATGCATAGGTGACCCATCCCATATCACTCCTATTAAGGATGTTTAGTTTATGGAAGATCTTACCTATCGATAAGTACCTATTGTTATTCTAGATCATCGAGATAAGAAGCTAAGGAATAAAGAAATAGCTTTACTAAAAGTACTTTGGAGGAACCAGCAAATGGAATAGATAACATGGGAAAAGATAACATGGGAGGCTGAGGAATCGATGAGATATAAGTACCCTTATTTATTTTAAGATAAAGAAGAAATCCAACATGAAGAATTGGGGCCTTAATAGGTACGTGTGTTTGAATGTTTATTGCGTTGTCAAAAGTTTGCCTAAGTAAGGATTTGTAGTTGGTTAAGCTATCCAATTATGATAACATTCGCAGACGAATGTTCCTAAGAAGGCAAGGATATAACACCCACATCTTACATGTACTATTCTCATACAAATGGAACATGATATATCTTGGTAAAATCTACACCTATTTTAAAAAGTATTTGAATCTCAAATTAGAGGACGATATGTACGTCTAAAGCTTAAGAGGGTCGATTATATATAAGGTTTAGGTAAAATTGAAGAGGTCACACCTTAAATGAAGTGAGAGAAGTGAGATGCTTGTAGAACTTAGGAAGCTAGCAGGTGAGTCATCCACTTGCATAGCTTAAATTTTGTAGTTAGACGGAGAAAAAGGCCCGACACCAATGATTATGAATAAAGTCCGGGTTAAGGGTATAACTTTAGCCTGTATTTTAGTATCATAAATGGAAAATATTTAAATCCCAAGATGAATAATAAAAGGTACCAAATACATAACAACTCACTTAACGATTTGTACCCAAATGAAGTAAAAGGAAAAGAGAAAAATAGGCAGCCAAGGACTATCAATTTGCAACCAAATACGACCCAAGTGAAAGGGGCAAAATTATACACTATTAACTTGATAAAATAAGGTTTAATATGTAAGAGTAAGTCGTCCAAGTTTTCCTTTAAAAGGGGCTTATAACAGCTCACTCAAGTCACTTAACATTGAACAAAAATAAGATTT
The DNA here is from genome assembly GCA_025642045.1 of Solanum sejunctum. Classification (NCBI taxonomy): domain Eukaryota; kingdom Viridiplantae; phylum Streptophyta; class Magnoliopsida; order Solanales; family Solanaceae; genus Solanum; species Solanum sejunctum. Next base: position 2,094 of record JAOTQJ010141530.1, read on the forward strand.
TTTTCCAAGTTTTCTATCAACTCTTTCTTGACTTTACAAGCAGACACAAGAGACTCTTAGGGTTCTTGGAGAGGACCAAAAACTTCTAGGTAAATTTAAGGAAAGATACTTGGGTATTACGTATGGTATTTCATGAAAAACAATGGAAATTGACTGGTTACACTTATGTACGAATTTTGGACAGCAATTGTTCCAAAGATTATTGTGAACGTTTTTGGTTTATTAACAGGCTTTTCTATTCTTGGTTGGGTGGATCACGAAGTAAGGTTTATATTTTTAACATGGTTTAGTTTTTAGTTAGATAACAAGGATGCTGCACCATTTTTCCAGTCCGCAAAAATAAGTTTTTGTATGATATCGTAATTGTACTCTTAATAGGAACTATGGGCTGGTGATTGGATATTGTTATTTCATGTTCTCCATATACTTTAGAACTATTTTTGTACTATTTTAGGACTATTTTTATGTGTATATATGGTGGTTACTATTTGGTTAAAGTTGAAACGGGTTTGGAATTGTCAACGTCAAAACATAGCGAATGGATGTAACGTTATGCCGCCTATTTGTATGTTGTGTAGAATTATTATGTATTGTACTTTGTCGGCTGTTGTGAGACTGTTATGGTAGTAAAACAAGTTTCACGTTATATTTATATGGGAATGAGTATTAAAAAATATGATTAGAGGCCAAAAAGTTTAAATAATATGCTTGGTTGATAATTGCACGCTTGCTGCCTGTGTGTTGTTCTTTTTATAAGATTGGACTGCCAATATGTGTCTGTTAGTTGCTAATACTACTTTTACCACCTATTATATTATAGGTAAATATTTGGAGGAAAGGAAGGTTATTTCAAGGTTATAGCGAGGTCGTACAATGAGGTATGTAAGGCTATTTGATTTCGTATTACTTGTCATAAAACATAGATCCCTACTTTGCACATAAATACACTTACCAACTCCGACATAACTAATAACCGCATCTGCATTCCTTGAAATGTTCATATGATCCCATCTAAAGTCATTTTCAAATCTGTATACATACTTGGGTACCAAGATACATGGATTTTTGTTGCTAAATAAACTTCATGAGCTATTTCATCTCTTACACATTTTATTATTTGTGTGACCTACTCTTTTCATTGTGGTACCATTTTGAATAGTTCTTTACATGTCACATGCTATATCTATGGTCCTATAGCTCTAATATTATAAGCACCAAAAGAATCATCTCAGAAGTAATTAAAAGATAACACAAAGTAAGTTGCTTATTGATGGATGGTAGCTCTAGAGATAAAAGAATCACCAAGCAGGGGTTGATCCCATTACGAGGGGTAACTCATGTGTCAAAGGAAACGCTAGTATGGGCTAATCCCAATTTAAATTTTTCACTGCAACTGGTCATTTGTATTACATGTTGTGTACATATTATACAGTAAAGGTAAAATAATAAAAATAACATAAAGTACATGATTCCATAGTATAACTAAAGGTGGTCAGCTATCCTCAAACTAGTGCATGATTTTATTTGAGTTCATAATTCATATACAGTATTTTCTGCCTTAAATATTCAGTACACTATCTCATACTGACGTCCCTTATGCGGGACTTGCATTTCATGCTATAGGTACAAGTGCTAGTAGCTCCCTTTATTTATATACAGGATTTCCAGCTACTATTACCAAGCTCCAGGTTACTTTGGAGCTTCATGTGTCTAGAGCTTATATTTTTGCATTGTATAGTTAGTCATGAAGCGGTGTCTATTTTGACCATTATCAGATATTTTTCCTTATATAGAGGATTTGTAGACTATGTAAATGAAAGTGTGGTCATGTCTTGTACTTTAGACAATGTGGCTCCAACGGCCTAGTCATATGTGTTTCCTTTTGACTTATTATTATTGTCTACTTTCCTGAAAGTGTGATGAAAGTGGAAACCCCTTACAATATGTATAGAAAGTGTGTGGGTATAGGTTGGTTCTCTCAATCTACATCGGTAATGTGTGCTAGTCCGCCTTAATAGGACTTTGCAGCGTGACTATAAAGTAACCTCTCCAACTTAAACCATCCGACTGATGATTTGCAACATCTCCCATAAATAGCCTCATAAGGAGCCACACCAATGCTAGAGTGATAGCTATTGTTGTAGGCAAACTCAATCAAAAAAAGTTGGTCATTCTAACTACCTTTAAGCTCTAAGAGACAAGCCCTAAGAATATTGACAAGTGTTTAAATGGTTCTTTTGGCTTGGTCATCCATTTGAGGGTGAAAGGTCGTACTAAGGTGAACTTCTGTACCAAGACCCCTTTGAAAAGTCCTCCAAAAGTGCAATTGAATTGTGCACCACGATCCAATATGATCGACATAGGAACCCCATGTTAGCTCACTAACTCGTGGATGCAAACCCTTACATAATCTTCAACCCCATATATGGTCTTAAATGGTAGTAAATTAGCCGATTTCCTCACCCTATCAACGATAACATAAATAGAGTTTCGGGTAACCCAACCACATGATGTTTGGCTTTGACTTGTTGAGAACTATGGCAGCAAGAAATGAATTTGGCAATGTCCCTCTTCATTCCTCCCCACCAATACACATCTCTTAAGACTCTATACATTTTGGTGGAATCAAGGTGGATAGAATAAGAAGAATTATGGGCCTCATCAAGGATTTTCTCCCTCAATCCACAAAGAGAAGGCGCATATAACCTACTTGGTACCTAAGGGCACCATCTCTCGATTGGGAGAAAAATATTACTTTGCCTTCTTTCACCAAGGCCTTAAATTAATAAAAGGAGGAATCAAGGTCTTGTTTTGCTATTACCTCATCAACTAATGAAGACTTAGACCCATCAATAATGACAACACCATCATCCCCGACCTAGCCCCCAATCTAACTAATTGATGCACCTCTGTAGCCATTTCCTTACCACCGCCATCAACATGAGCTAGGCTACTATAGACACCCTACTCAAAGCATCCACCATAAAATTTTCCTTACCAGGATGGTAATGCACACTTATGTCAGAGTCATTAAGTAGTTCTAGCCACCTTCTTAGCCTCAAGTTGATATATTTTTGAGTGAAGACATGCTAGAGGCTCTGGTGATAGGTGAACACATCAACATGCACCCCATACAAGCAGTGACTCCAAATCTTTAATGCAAACACAACGCCGGCTAACTCTAGATCATGGGTAGGGTAGTTCCTTTCATGTACCTTGAGTTGTCTAGAAGTATAAGCTATGACCTTACAAATTTTGTGTCAACATACAACCCAAACCAACCTGAGAAGTATTACAATACACTACAAATCCTTCAAGCCCATCTGGTAGTGATAATATAGGAGGGACAAAAGCCTGTATTTCAATGTTTGGAAGATTGTCTCACACTCATCGGTCCACACAAACATAACCTTCTTTTGAGTCAATTTTGTCATAGGTGAAGCAATGGATAAGAACCCATTCACAAACATTCTATAAATCCCTTCTAGGCCCAAGAAGCTCCTAATATCCGACATGGTCAGTGGTCTAGGCCAATTTCTAATCCCATCAGTTTTCTTAGGATCCACCTTAATACCATCCCCCATTACCACATGACCCAAGAATGCAACCTCATTCAACCAAAAGTCACCCTTTCATGGTTGGCATACAATCTCTCCTCCCTCAATATTTGTAACACAAACCTCAAATGCCTATATGCTCCTCCCTACTATGTGAATAGATTAATATATATATATCATCAATGAAGACCAAAATAAAGGAATCAAGGTAAGGTTTGAAGACCCAATTCATTAGGTCCATAAAGATGCCCGGTGCATTTTTCAACCCAAACGACATTATAACAAACTCATAATGCCCATATCTAGTCTAGAAAGCCATCTTGGGAATATCACACCCCCTCACCCTCACTTGATGATACCTAGATCGAAGATTAATATTAGAGAAAAAGTTAGCCCTTTGCAATTGGTCAACCAAATCATCAATCCTTGGAACAGGATACCTAGTCTTGATGGTGACCCTATTGTGTTGCAGATAGTCAATGCACATTCTTAGTGACCCATCTTCTTCATCACAAACAACACCGGAGCACCCCAAGGTGATTGGCTAGGCCTAATAAATCCCTTTTTCAACAAATGTTTCATTTGTTTCTTTAACTCATTCAACTCCGCTAGGGCCATTCAATAAGGGGAAATAAAAATGGGTTGAGTATCGAGAGGAGATCTATGACAAAATCTATCTCCCTTTTAGGAGGGACACCATGAAGGTCATTTGAAAAGGAATCAAGTAAGGCATTTACAATCGGAATTGACTCTGTAGAAGGGACTTTAGACTCCATATCCTCAATCCTCACAAGATGGTAAAGACACCATTTAGAGATCAACTTACAGGCTTTAATCCAAGAAATGAATCTACGCATGACCACCACATCTTCACTCTCCCACTAAAGGATGGGTTCATAGGGAATTGATACTTGACCCTACGGGTTCTACAATCAATAGAAGCATAGTAGGCATGCAACTAATCCTTCTCAAGTATGACATCAAAATTTACCATGTCTAATTCAACAAGATCACAAGGTTGTATGCATAATGCAAATAAGACAACTTCAATAAGCTTTCCTAGCAACAATAGAGGTACCAATAAGAGTAGACATTTCATATGACTCATGCAACAACTCAGGGTCAACATAGGACACTTTAGCAACAAAGGGGGCAAAAAAAAAATAGTGGCACCCGGATCATTCAAAGCATATACATCAAAGTCAAAGATTTTCAACATACTAGTAGCAACATCGGGAACCTCACCAACCCTTTGCCTAATACATAGAGCATAAAATCGATTATGCCTTGGGGCACTACCTTGAGGACCACTTCTACCCAATGGAACTGCATTTGCCCCACCTTCACCATAGTTTCTTGGATAATTTATATAGTTGTGACAAAGCTCCCCACATTCACAGCATCGATTGGAACACTTCAAACCCCATGACCCTCTCCACATTTAGTACACATGTTAATGGGAGCTGCACCACCTTGATGCAGAGGGAAGTCATTGGAAAACCACCTATTAGTAGCATGAGAAGGACCTTGGCCTTGATAGAACTGGCCACCCCTTTGGAACCTACCCCCAAGATGGGCCCTCTTGGCCTCATACCCCTTTATTTTCCTCAATTTCTCCTCCTTCAATTGCTCAACATAGGCTATCAACCGAGACAAGTCCATGTCATTAATTAGCATGGCATACTGGCATACTTCACTTACCAAGTCAAAGACCCCCATCAAGAACTTATTCATTTGGATCGGCCATCAAATGAGGAGCATACTTTGAAAATTTATTAAGCTTGAGGACATACTCCTATACACTCATAACACATTATTTAAAGTTCACTAACTCCACCAACCTAGCTTCCCTACGGTGAAGAGGGAAAAATTGATTAAGGAAAGCCAATTTGAACTCCTCCCAATACACCACATTTCCTATTCCCTTCTCTCTTCCATTGGTCATACCATATTTGGGCTACCCCTTTGAGATAGTATACCTCTAAGTCCACCTTTTCATTCAGCCCAACACCTATGATATTCAAGATCTTGTAAATCTCATGAATGAACTCTTATAGATCTTGAATTGGCTGTTGTGGTATTTGCTTTGAATATTTGGCGTTATTATTTGAATAGAGCGCATGCATTTTCTTTGTGATTTTGTGGTTAGTCTTCGATCATAAAAGTCTCCAATATATGTTCATTCAAAAAGATCTCAAGTTGCAGTAAAGAAGGTGGATAGAACTTCTTAAGGATTATAATTTGAGTGTGTTATCATCCCGGTAAAGATAATGTTGTTGTGGTTGCTCTAAGTAGGGTGTATATGTGTAGCCTATCTCATGTTGATAATTTTGGAAAAGAGGTGGTTTGAGAGGTTATCGGTTGGCTAGATTGGGGGTTATGTTGGAATTGGTTTATAATGGTGGTGTTGTGGTGTTGATGGTTCAAAATCTTCCTTAGTTGATAAGGTAAAAGCAAAGCTAGATCTTCGACCCACCTAGTTATTATTGAAGGCCTTCATGAGAGAGGGAATGGTGGAGGTTTTCTCCCGAGAGGGAGATGGTGCTCTTAGAAACCAAGGTAGGTTGTGTGTGCCTTGTGTTGCTGATTTGAGAAAGAAGATTCTTTATGAGGCTCATAATTCTTCCTATTAAATTCACCCCGATTCTACAAAAATGTATAGAGATTTGAGGGATGTGTTTTGCTTGGGAGGTATGAAGAGGGGCATAGAAAAATTTGTATCGAATTGTTATAGTTGCCAACAAGTCAAAGTCGAGCATCAAAGGTTGGGTACCTTAACTTGAGATATAGAGATTCCTACATGGAAGTGCGAGGAAATTTTTCATGACCCAAGCCTTAGTCCTAGACATGACCGACAAAGGGGAAATCTGAAGGGACCCCAAATAAGCCTCATAGCATATCATTACACATCATTGGTGGCAGAAGCAATTAAAATGACGTTGAGAAATAAGCATAAGCAAGGGAATAGGGAGTAAGGATAACCTTTCAGATCATAACATCAAGAAATAAGGGAGTCAAGACTCATAATGTAGATATATAAGATGTCCAACAACACCTCCACTATGTTGATAAGAGTGGGGGCTAAGACGAGCAACCGAGCTCACTCTCATATTTAATACATAACTAAAAGGAAGATAGTCTTATAACATACCAAGAGTCCAAAAGAAATGTCCCCAAAGTGGAGGACTCACCAATAGGCTTGTTGGACAATCGAACTAGCCACATCGAAGAGGATGATGATCAAGTGGGGCATCGATTCGTACATTGTGACATCATGTAGGCAATATAGTATGCATTAGTACATTTGAGTGTACTATGTATGCAGGCTGCAATGCAACAAGTGATAGGTATCATAGGAAAAATGCATAATCATAAGCAACAAATAGTATATTAATAATATGACATATATGAATAGTGCTTGGAGTAAAAGCATGCTTATGTAGAACATAATACGAGTGTAAGGAGTGACCATTCTAGTTCACGCCAAGGCCTACCACCCGCTTGGATAGTCGCATGAGTTACAAACCCCTTCATGAGGTTAATAGAGTACAAACCCTCCAACGATGTTGATGGAGTACAAAACCCCCAACGGGTTGATGGAGTACAAACCCCCTAATGGGTTGATGAGACAATCCCCCAACAAAGTTGATGGGTACCAAACCCCAACAATGTTATCCGAGCAAATTATCACCTGAATTAGGCTATCGAGGTACTAACCGCTCAACAAGGTTATCGAGGTCGGTAGCCCCCCGAGTTAGGATTGGTCATCCCCAACTCTATAAAGATAATTACGATATATGTACACTCCTTTCATCATCATCATATACTTACATTCCTTTCATCATCATTTCATCACGAAATAATGATCATTTCATCATCATATAGTCATTTAACTCACAAGACATGAATAGACCATTCAATTCCTCAAGAAACCATAATCGGACATTTTATCAAACACTTAGAGGGTGTGTAGTGATAGTATAAAACCATGCAATTCAAGAGAGAAATCATATAACAAAATTCAATGTTAAACCATCAATAGATACTTGGTAACACCCTCAAGCAATATGTATAAAAAACATTCATCAAATCTTACAATACTTCATAGATTCATAGCTCAAAACATAGTAAAACAATCACAATTTCATAAGCCCAACAAAATGTGTAGTGATTTTCATCCTAAATCCGACCTATGAGTAAATAAACTTTAAATCATGCAATTTAGAGAAAAAGGAAGCTAGGTCATCATGGGTGAAAGAAACCCATGAAAGAAACCCACATACCTTAGCTTTGGAGATAAATTTGATGAAGATTGAAGATGGAGACTTGAAGCTTGAGTACAATCCTTATGAATCCAGAAATGATTTTGAGACTTGAGTTTAGGAGTTAAATATTTGGCCAAGTGTTTGAATAAATGTTGGGAAATGTTTAGAATGATATGAGGGTGAAAACTGGTTAAGTATAGGTATTTTTATGTTTGGGAACACTTGGGCCCAATACTTAAATATCTTGGACAGCAGGAAAAATAACATGAAAGAAAATGGACATGTCCACGTCATGGAATAGGATGCGAGAATTAAATCTCTTCATCTGCGCATCCTTGTAGTATTGCGCCAAGGGCATAAAAAGCTCTCGAGAAATCATCACTTGAAAATATCAAAATATCTAATCCTTTGCTCTTAAATGGGGGTTAGACCCACTTTCCACTCAAAATGACCCCCTGAACAATAATATAAAGTTGGATTATTGATATTACGCATGGACTTTGAGATGATTTCAAGATCTAAACATGAACCTCTTCATAGGTCCAAATTATCTTCAACCACACTCACAACATCAAGAGGTACAACAACATTCAGATCATCTACACATTTTCTCATCATAGACACATGAAATATCACATGAACCAAATCTATTTTTCTAGGCAATTCCAACTCATAGCTACCTCCAACCTTTCTCATCACACTCTAAGGACCCATGTAACTTTGACTCAACTTGCCCTTGTTACCAAAATGGACCACACCATTCGTGGGTGAAACCTTCAAATAAACCTAATCACCAACTCAGAATTCAATATCGTGATTTCTTACATTATCATAGGAATATTGGCGACATTGGGTCATCTTCGACCTTTCCTTACTCATCCTAACTTTCTAAAGAGCTTACATAACATTATTTGGTCTTAACAAGGCAATGTCACCTACTTCAAACCAGCCAACAAGTGATATACAAGGTCTACCTTAAAGAGCCTCAAATGGAGCCATACTAATTCTAGAATGATAGCTATTATTTTAGCCAAACTCAATCAACGGAAGACAATCGTCCCAACTACCTTTAAGCTCGAACACACATTCTCCAAGCATATCCTCAAGCGTTTGGATGGTCCTTTTGGCTTGCCCATTCATTTTATGGTGGAAGGCCAAAGAAAGCTTAACTCTAATACAAAGACCCCTTTGGAAAGATCTCCCAAAATTTAAAGTAAATTGAGCTCCACAAACCGATATGATGGATAAAGGAACCCTACACAATGTCATCAAGTCATGGATGTATAACATTGCATAATCTTCTGCCCTATATATGATCTTAACTTGTAGAAAGTGAGCCTATTTTATCATCCTATCAACCAAAATGCAAATGGAATCTAAACCTTTCCTAGTCTTGGGCAACCCAACCACAATACCCATATTAATCAGTTCCCACTT
>JAOTQJ010141530.1:11452-37557 GCA_025642045.1 Solanum sejunctum
AAAATGCAAATGGAATCTAAACCTTTCCTAGTCTTGGGCAACCCAACCACAATACCCATATTAATCAGTTCCCACTTCGAAGTTGGAATATCTATGTCTTGGGTTAGGCCACCCGGCCTTTGATGTTTGGCTTTGACTTTTTGACAACTATGAAAATTGGAAATGAATTTGGCAATGTCCTTTTTCATGCCTTCCCACTAATACACCTCTCTCTAATCTCTATACATTTTGGTGGAACCAGGGTGGATAGAATAACAAGAGTTATGGGCCTCATCAAGTATCTTTTCTATCAAGCCATCAACACATGGTACACACAATCTACCTTGTTACCTAAGGGTACCATCTCCCCCTCGGGAGAAAACCTCTACCTTGTCCTCTTTCACTAAGGCCTTCATCTCTAATAAGGATGGATCAAGATCTTTTTTTGCCATCACCTCATTATCAAAAGAAGACTTAGACCTATGCACAATAACAACAACACAACTACAAACCTCCTCTAATCTAACCCCAAAACTAGCCAACCGATATACTTCCCGAGCCATCTCCTTCTCACCATCATCAATATGAGCTAGGCTACCCATGGACATCCTACTTAAGGCATCCGCTACCACATTTTCCTTACCCAGATGATAATGCACACTTAGATAATAGTCTTTAAGAAGTTCTACCCACCTTCTTTCCCGCAAGGTAAGGTCTTTTTGATAGAAGACATATTGGAGGCTCTTATGATTGGTGAACATATCAAAATGCACCCCATACAAGTAGTGGCACCAAATCTTTAATCCAAATTCCACAGCGGCTAGTTCAAGATCATGGGTAGGGTAGTTCCTTTCATTCTCCTTAAGTTACCTAGAATCATAGGATATCACCTTACCATTTTGCATTAGCACACAACCAAAACCAACTCTCGAAGCATCACAATACACTACAATCCCTCAACCTCATCTAGTAATGACAATATAGGAGTGGACACAGGCTTATCTTTTATGGTTTGGAAGTTCCACTCACATTCATAGGTCAAGACAAACGTAGCCTTATTTTGAGTAAATTTTGCCATAGGGGAAGCAATAGAATAGAACCCATTCACAAACCTTTGATAATAGCCCGCTAATCCAAAGAAACTCCTAATGTCTAATGGGGACAATGGTCTAGGCCAATTTCTAATCACATTGGTCTTTTTAGGATCCACCTTTATACCATCCTCCGACACCACATGCCCTAGGAAAATAACATCTTACAACCAACATTCACACTTTTCATATTTAGCATATGATTTCCCCTCCCTCAATCTTTGCAACACAACCCTCAAATGGGCCCTATGCTCCTCCTCACCAAGAGAATAGATCAAAATATCATCAATGAAGACCACAACAAAGGAATCAAAGTAGGATTTGAAGAACCTATTCATAAGGTCCATGAAGATGGTCGAAGCATCAGTCAACCTAAAAGATATCACCACAAACTCACGATGCCCATATCTAGTCTGAAAGGTTGTCTTAGGAATATCACACTCCCTCACCTTCAACTAATGATACTTGGACCAAAGATCAATTTTACAGAATTGGTTAGCCCCTTGCAATTGGTCAAACAAATCATCAATCCTTGGAACGGGATGCCTATTCTTAATGGTGACTCTATTGAGTTGCTGATAGTCAATACACATCTTAAGGGATCCATCCTTCTTTTTCATAAACAACATCGGCACACCCTAAAATGACCCCAAAAACTGCTCAAAAATGTGCCTCAAAACGCCCAAAATTTTAAATTTCATATATCTCAAAATCCATGCACGTTATTAATAATCCAACTACATATTCTTGTCTAAGGGGTCAATATTAAGGGAGGAAAGGTCTAACTCCGATTTAAGAGTGAAATATTAGCAATTGTTAAATCTCAAGAATGCAATTTCCAGTCAGAAATCCGTGTTCAACAGGCGATGTGTACTAATATAAAAAGGTGCATATTTTTTTAAGTCAGTCTAAGACTTATAAGTCTTGGTCGTAAGTGTTCCCAAACGTGTTTTTATCTATACTTAGTCATATTTTAGCACCATATCATCCTAAACATTCTCCAATACTCACTCAAGCACTTAGCCATATTTTTCACTCCTACATTCAAGTCTCAAACCCTCATCCAGAACTAAGGTTTTCCTTCAAGGTTCTTCTGCAAGCTGTAAGACTCCAACTCCTATCTTCACCAAGCTCATCTCCAAGCTAAGGTATGAGGGTTTGTTTAATAGATTCCTTTTATCCATGATACGCAACCCTCCTTTTAATCAAATTGCATGGTTTAAAGTTGATTTACAAATGGTTCTTGGTTATTGTGAAATTCACTACACACTATGTTTTGAGCTATAAATCTTAGATCTATTGTATGATTTGATGAGAAGTTTTGATACTTATTGATTAAGGATGTTACAAGGTGTTGATTTATGGTTTTACAATGAATTTTCTTTCATGATTTCACCTCTATATTTCATGGTTTTATACTAATAGTACATACCCTTTAAATGTTTGATAAAATGTTTGGATGTGATTTCTTGAGGAATTGAAGGTCCAAAGCATGAGATATGATATGATAGATGTTATGATAATGAAAGGAGCTTATGTATATGATATAATCTATATAAAGTGTTGCATTATACCATGTCCAATTTGAAGGAACTAAGAGCCCGGATAACCTTCTCGGAGTGTTCTTACCTTGATAACTAAGGTGGGGATTTGTACTCATTTGCAATGTGAGAGGTTTGTAATTCTCCACTAGGGTGATAAGATGAAATTATCATAAACCATGTGAGGGGTTTGTACCACACCACTAGGGTGATAGGGTGAAATCATCATCAACCAACCAAGAGGTTTGTACTTTAGAAATCTGGCTTGGTCTGCTCTAATCATATGACATTCTATATGAGCATGAGTTACTTAAGCATATTTTACTTATGCATTGATCATACATGCCATATTATTATATTATGCCTATTAGCTATTGTTAAGCATTTTAACTATGATGCCTATTTCTTTATTGCATTGCAACCTGCACAGTTAGTACAATCATATATACTAACACATACTCTTCCATATATGATATCACCATATAGAAACCAGTCGCTCCATATGGCTAGTTCGGTACAACTCAAGCTAGTTAGTGAGTCCTCCATTTCGGGGACCTTAGTCTATATTGCTCTTATTTTGTATTAAAACATTCTTCTTTATGTTCTATTTTTATTGTGAGGGTGAGCTCGTTTGCTTTGTCTTGGTCCTCGCTCTTATATATGTATTAAAGCTATTTTTGGGACATAATATGCACCTATGACATGAGTTTTGACTCTTGAATCTTGATTATGATGTTTATACAAACTTTCCCCTTAGTCCCTTTGCCCTAATTCTTACTCTTTATGTTATTTATTTGCTTCCACTACCTTTGATGTGTAATGAAAAGTTAAGAGGTTAGTTTCGGGTTCCTTCATGTTCTCCATTCGCCATATCACATTGAGTCCCCAGGCTTAGGTCGTGACAAACTTAGTATCAGAACACTAGGTCTATAGATCCTCAGAGTCAAACACACCATATTTATTAAAGTCCTATTCATGGTTATGAAGCGCACCATGACTGTGAATAGGAGTCTGTGAGACGTTTTAGGAAAATGTTTCCCTTCTTCATGTTCTAAGTCATGCTATAGAGTGGTGGTAAGTTTTTTTCCCTTAATAATTTTTCTTTCTTATGCGAGATTATGCCAAACACTAGAGGAAGAACAACACAAACTTAGGAGGAGCAACCAACCAATGATGAGCTCCGAGATTCTCTAATAATACTTGCCCAAGTTATGGCTAACCAAGTCAACCAAGGGGCCTAAGTCACTCATGCTACTAGTCTGGGAGATAGGGTAAGGGATTTCATAAGGATAAATCCTCTAGTGTTTAATAGGTCAAAGGTGAATGAAGATCCACAATAGTTCATTAATAAGGTCTACAAGATTTTTAATATCATGGGTGTAGGGCCGAATGAAAAGGCAGAGTTGGAAGTGTACCAACTAAAAGGGATAGCCCAAATATGGTATGACCAATAGAAGGGGGAGAAGGGAATTGGTAATGTGGTGCTTTGAGAGGAGCTAAAATTGGCTTTCCTTCATCAGGTTTTCCCTCTTGAGCTTAGTGTTGTAGACTTAGACATTTGCTAAGACTTACGCATGGTACTAGTCAATTTGCTCATGATTCTTTCACTATCTTGCAAATACTAGTAAGCTTTTCAACTCTTGATCGCTAAGGGAACGCTAGATTAAGAGGACAAGGGAGCTTTTAGAAAGAAGACTTCTTTAACACTTGGAAGATTGCTTACACTTCTTGGATGGTCTGTACAAATGAGTGGCCCTCTTATTTATACTACTACCTAGAGGCCAAAGTATAATTAATACTTACTTACAAGTCCTTCACTTAATTACACTTTAGTCCCCTCTCTATAATCTTGCATATCATTCTAGAGAGAACTAAAGACTTCAAGATATTTCTATACAATTATTGAATCTTCCACACATCTGTAGAGAGTTCCATACATCTGTAGAATCTTCCACACATCTCTAGAGAGGTCCACACATCTATAGAGTCTTCCACATATCTCTAGAGAATTCCACACTTCTCTAGAGTCTTCCAAGGAACTTCAAGAGCTATCTACAATGTTCTAGAGTCTTCCATAAGCCACTTCAAGACTCTAGTTTCTTCTCTTTGACTTTAGATTCTTCCTTATTTTTAAGAACAAGTGGTGGGCTGTCACATTAGGGTAGCTAAGTTAGAGTTTATGAACTTTAAACAAGGTACTATAAGTGTGAGGTAGTATGTCCTCATGTTTAATCTAGTTTCAAAGTATGCTCCTCATTTAGTGGCCAATCCTAGATCAAGGATAAATAAATTCATGATGGGGGTCTCAGACTTGGTAAGTGAAGAATGTTGGTCCACCATGCGAATTAGTGACATGGACTTATCTTAGTTAATAACCTATGCCAAGCAAATGGAGGATGAGAAATTGAGGAAGAGAAGGGGGCATGAGGGCAAGAGGTCCCAATTGGAGGATAAATTTCAAAAGGGTGGTAGATTTCATCAAGGCCAAAGGACTTCTCATGGTACTAATAGGGGGTTTGCCAATGACTACGCTAAACCTCAAGGTTTTGGTGCCGTGGTCCCTATTGATATGTGCCCTTAACATGGAAGGAGCAATGGAGGCCCATGTTTGAAAGGTTCTAATGCATGCTTTGATTGTGGGGAACTTTGTCACAAGAAGGAGGATCGTCTTAGAAATAGTTATAAACGTCAGGGTGCAAATGTGATTCCATTAGGTAGAGGTGGTCCTCAAGGTGGTTCCCCAAGGAACAATCGATTTTGTGCTCTACATGGGAGGTAAGGGGTTGGTGAGGTTGTCGATATTCTTGTTTGTATATTAAATATCTTTGACTTTGATGTATGCTTTGATTGTCCGGGTGCCACTCTTTCCTTTGTTACCCCTTTTGTCGCTAAAACGTTCAATGTTGACCCCAAGTTGTTGCATGATTCATGTGAAGTGTCCTCGCCTATTAGTGCCTTTGTTGTTGCTAGGAAAGTTTATATCAGTTGTCCAGTTTGCATTTTCATAAGTTATTGCCTTGTGATCTTATTTAGTTAGACATGGTAGATTTTGATGCCATTTTTCGGATGGATTGGTTGCACACCTACTATGCTTTTATTAATTGTACACAACATAGGATCAAATTCTAATTTCAAAATAAACACGTCCTTTACTGGTAAACTCAAGAAATAGTGGTCAAGAGTAGATTCATTTCTTTCATTAAGGCCCGTAGCTTGATCTCTAAGGGGTCTCTTTACCATCTTGTGAGGGTTAGAGATGTGGATTCCAAAGCCCCTTACATAGAGTTTGTTTCAATTGTAAATATGTTTCTTGTTGTCTTTCGAAATGACCTTCCTAGTGATCCATCTAAACGGGAAAATATATTTTGGTATAGACCTCGTCCACGATACTCAACCCATTTCTATTCCCCCTTACCGTATGGCCTCCGTGGAGTTGAACAAGTTAAAGGAGTAATTGAAAGATTTGTTGGAGAAGGGATTTATTAGACCTAGCCAATCACCTTGGGGTTCACTAGCGTTATTTATAAATAAGAAGGATGGGTCCCTTAGGATGTGTATTGACTATCGGTAACTCAAAAGGGTCATTATAAACAATAGATATCCTCTTCCAAGTATTAATGATTTGTTTGACAAATGGTATAGGGCTAGCTATTTCTCTAAGATTGATATTCGTTCTGGGTATCATCAAGTAAGGGTGAGGGAATGTGATATTCCCAAAATGACTTTTTGGACTAGTCTTGGGCAGTATGAGTTTGTTGTGATATCATTTAGGTTGACTAATGCACCGGCTATCCTTATGGACCTAATGAATAGGTTTTTCAAACCTTAAGTTAATTCCTTTGTTGTGGTCTTCATTAATGATGTATTGATCTATTCACATACTAGGATGGAGCATATAGGTCATTTGAGGGTTGTGTTGCAAAGATTGAGGGAGGAGAAATTATATGCAAAATATGAAAAATGTGAAGTTTGTTTGAAGAAGGTCGCATTCTTGGGTCATGTGATGTCATGGAATGGTATTAAGGTGGATACTAAGAAGATCGAGGTGATTAAAAATTGGCCTAGACCATTGACCCTGTTAGATATTAGGAGTTTGTTGGACCTTGCCAGTTATTATAGAATGTGTGTGAATGGGCTCTCCTCTATTGCTTCCCGTATGATAAAATTAAATCAAAAGAAGGTTATGTTTTTTTGGACCTATGAGTGTGAGAGGAGCTTCCATACATTGAAAGACAGTCTTGTGCCCACTCCTATATTGTCACTAATAGATGGGCTTGAGGGGTTTGTCATGTATTATGATACTTCCGGAGTTTGTTTGGTTGTGTACTGATGCAAAATGGTAAGGTCATAGCTTATGCTTCTAGATAACTCAAGGTACATCAAAGGAACTACCCTATCTATCATCTAGATTTAGCCGCCATTGTTTTTGCATTAAATATTTCATGTCACCTTTTGTATGGGGTGCATGTTGATGTATTCACTGATCATAAGAGCCTCTAATATGTCTTCACTCAAAAAGATCTCAACTTGAGGCAAAGGAGATGGTTACAGCTTCTTAAAGACTATGATATGAGTATGCTCTATCATTTGAGTAAGGCAAATATTGTGGTAGATACTTTGAGTCAGGTTTCTATGGGTATCCTAGCTCATGTTGAGGGTGGTCATAGGAAAATGACTAGGGAGGTACATCAATTAGCTAGATTGGGGTTTCAGCTAGAAAACGTTAGCAATGATGGTGTTGTTGTTGTTGATGGGTCTAAGTCTTCATTGGCTGGAGAGGTGATGGTAAAATAGGATCTTTACTCCTCCTTGCTTGAATTGAACACCTTGGTGAAAGGGGGAAAAGTAGAGGTTTTCTCCCAAGGGGGGAGATGGTTGTCTTAGGTACCAAGGTAGGTTATGTATGCCTTATGCTGATAGATTAAGGGTGAAAATCCTTGATGAGACCCATAATTCTTCTCATTTTATCCACCCTGGTTACATCAAAATGTATAGAGACTTGAAGGATGAGTATTAGTGGGGAGGCATGAAGAGGGAAGTTACTAAATTCATTTCTGGTGCCATAGTTGTCAATAAGTCAAAGCCGAATATTAAAGGTGGGGTGGCCTAAACTAAGACATAGAGATTCCTAGTTGGAACTGGAAGTTGATTAATATGGATTTTGTGGTTAGGTTGCAATTTCCATTTGGGTCATTGTTGATAGGATGATGAAATTGGCTCATTTTCTACCGATTAAGACCACATATGAGGCTAAAGAGTTTAAAAGGTTTTACATCCATGAGTTAGTGGGGTTACATGGGGTTCCTTTGTCCATCATATCGGATCATGGTGCACAATTCATGCTACACTTTTGGAGGGCTTTTCAAAGGGGTCTTGGTACAAAAGTTCATCTTCATATAGCCTTTCACCCTCAAACGGATGGCCAAGTCAAAAGAACCATTCAAACACTTGAAGATATGCTTAGGGCTTGTGTCTTGGAACTTATGCATTGTTGGGATACCACCTTTTTTAATTGATTTTTCTGACAATAATAGTTATAACTCTAGCATCAATATGACTCCTTTTGAGGCTCTTTATAGGAGACGTTGTAGATCACTGGTTGGTTGGTTTGAGATTGGAGAGGTGGATTTATTTGGACAAGATCTGGTTATAGAGACTCTCGAGAAGGTTAGGATGCCTAAGGAAATGTTAAAAACAGCTTAAAGTCATCAAAAGTCCTATACCAATGTGAGAAGAAGAGATCTTGAATTTAAAGTAGGTGATTGGGTTTATTTGAAAGTTTCTCCAATGAGAAGTGTGGTCCATTTTGGTAAAAAAGGGAAGTTGATTCCAAGATATGTTGTTCCTTATGAGGTGATAAAGAAGACTGGCAAGGTAGCTTATGAGTTGAAGTTGCCTAGTGAAATGAATTTGTTTCATCCGGTGTTCCATGTCTCTATATTGAGAAAATGTATTGGTAATCCTAATGCTATTGTGCCTCTTAATGTCATAGGTGTTGTTGAGGATAACTTGACTTGCGAGGAGGTTCCAGTTTAGAAATTTGATAGGCAAGTGAAGAGATTAAGGAACAAGAGGTGGCATCTGTTAAGGTCCTTTGGAGGAACCAGCAATTCGAAATTGCTATTTTGGAGGACGAAGTGTACATGCAAAAGCAGTATTGTTATTTCTTCCATGCCACTTAAGCCTAAGGTTCTAACTAGAAGCCCCTATATGATTTCAAGTCTTATGTTTCAGCTCCTACGTCATTCATATGCATTCATGTTTAAGTTGACAAATTTATGATGATTGTACACTTATGTTGAGATTTTGAAAATAGTGTTTTAAATGTAATATTGCATTCTTGTTGGGTCTGATTTGTTTATGATCACTCTTCCCATATACGTCTCTTTTACCTTTGGGGATGAATGTGTCGAAGGGAGAGATATTGAAAAGATCCCAAAAAGTGCCCGAAAATATTTCTTGGAATGCTTGGAATTTTAAATTTCATATATCTCAAAATTCATATGCAATATCAAAAATCCGACTTTATATTATTGTTCAGGGGGTCAAAATTAGTGGAAAAAAGGTCTATCCTTGCTTTAAGAGTTAAAAATTAGCAATGATGAAGTTTCAAGAATGCAATTTCCAATGAGCAATCTGCATTCCCCTCGCGATGTGCATCAGCATAAAAAGGTGCCTGTTTTTTTTAAGTCAGTCCAGGACTTCTAAGTCTTGGGTCTAAGTTTTCCCAACCATGTTTTTATCTATATTTAGCCATATTTCATCCTAATATCATCCTAAACAACACCTAATACTCACTTAAACACTTAGCCATATTTTTCACTCCTAAACTCAAGTCTCAAATCGTCATTCGGAACTAACGTTTTCCTTAAAGGTTCTTTTGCAAGCTTCAAGTCTCCATCTCCAATCTTCACTAAGCTCATCTCCAAGCTAAGTTATATGGATTTCTTTCAAGTATTCCTTTCACTCATGATACCTAAGGCTCCTTTTACTGAAGTTGCATGATATAAAGTTGATTTACAAATGGGTCTTGCTTATTATCAAATTCTCTGCAGACTAAGTTAAAGCTATGTGAAATTATGGCTATTTTGCTATGTTTTGAGCTATAAATCTTGGATCTATTGTAATATTTGATAATGGGTTTTGATGAATATTTCTTGAGGGTGTTGCAAGGTATTGACTGATGATTTTAAATGGATTTTCTTCCATGATTTAACCTATATATTTCATGGTTTTACACACCCTCTAAGGGTTTGATAAAATGTTCAGTAGTGGTTTCTTGAGGAATTGAAGGTCCAAAGCATGAGATATTATATTATGGATGTTATGATCATGAGAGAAGCTTTTATATATGATATAATATATATAAACTATTGCATTAGACCATGCCCAATTCAGAGGGACTAAGATCCTAAATAACCTTGTCGGGGGGTTTGTACCTTAATAACCGAGGTAAGGTTTTGTACTCATCAATAATATGAGGATTTTGTACTTTGCAACAAGGTGATAAGGTGAAATTATCATCAACTATGTGAGGTGTTTGTACCACAACACCAAGGTGATGGGGTGAAACCATCATCAACCAACTAAAGGTTTTGTACATTGGAAATCTAGCTTGGTCTCTTCTAAACATATGATATCCCATATGAGAATGAGTTACTTAAGCATGTCTTTACTTATATATTGATCATACATGCCATATTGTTATATTATAGCCTTCAGTTCCTCAAGAAACCATAACGGAATATTTTATCAAACACTTAGAGGGTATGTAGTGCTAGTGTAAAATCATGAAATTCAAGAGTGAAATCATGCAAGAAAATTCAATGTAAAACCTTCAATTATACTCAGTAACACTATCATGAAATATGCATTAAAATCCTTCATCAAATCTTACAATAGATCTTAGATTCATAGCTCCAAACATAGTAAAACAGTCCCAACTTCATAAGCCCAACATAGTGTGCAATGATTTTAATAATAAATAAACGCATGAGTAAATAAACTTTAAATCATACAATTTAGAGAAAACGGAAACTTAGGCATCATGGGTGAAAGGAACACATGAAAGAAACCCACATACCTTAACTTTGGAGATAAATTTGTTGAAGAATGAAGATGGACACTTGAAGCTTGAGTGTAATCCTTATGAATTTGAAAATGGTATTGAGATTTGAGTTTAGGAGTAAATATTTGTCTAAATATTTGAATGAATATTGGGGAATGTTTAAAATGATATTAGGATGAAAAATGGTTAAGTATATTTATTTTTACATTTGGGAACACTTACGACCAAGACATAAAAATCATAGACCTCAACAAAATAACTGGACAGAAAATGGACATGTCCGCATACATTAATCTCTTTATTTGCGCATCCTTGGTATGTCTCGCCAGGGGTGCGAAAAGGTCTCTGGAAATTGTGACTTGGAAAAATCAAAATTTCTAATCGTTTAGTCTTAAATCAAAGTTAGACCCATTTGCCACTAAAAATGACCCCCTGAAGAAGAATATGAAGTCAAATTTTTTATATCATGCATGAATTTTGGGATATATGGAAATTACAATTTCGGAAACTTTCGAAGCATATTTTCGGACAATTTTTAGGTTGTTACAAAATTAACATTGATTTGTGGTTAGGTAGCCCAAGACTAGAAAGTGTTTTGATTCTATTTTGGTAGTGGTTGATAGAATGACAAAGTCGACTCATACCCTACCAATTAAGACTTCTTATGGGGCCGAAGACTATGCTAAATTGTAAATTCATGAGTTGATTAGATTGCATAGGGTGCCTTTCTCTATCATATCGAATCATGGTACTTAATTAACTTCTCCTTCTATAGGTCCTTCCAAAGATGTCATGGTACCAATGTTAAGCTAGTACAACTTTTAACTCTCAAACAGATGGCCAAGCCGAAATAATTGCCAAAACTCTTGAGGATATACTTAGGGATTGTATTTTGAAGTTTATGGGTAGTTGGGATAATCATGTTCCATTGGTTGAGTTTTCTTATAATAATGGCTATCATTCTAGCATTGGTATGACTCCTTTTGAGGTTCTGTATGGTAGACATTATAGTTTCCCAGATGGATAGTTTGAGGTAGGGAAAATGGCATTGTTGGGTCCGGATCTAGTCATGAATGCTATAGAGAAGGTAAGGTTGTTTAGGGAAAGGTTGAAAATAGCCAAAAGTCATCAAAAGTCCTATGACGATGTGAGGAGAAGGGATGTTTAATTTAAGGTTGGTGATTGGGTCTATTTTGAAGGTATCACCCATGAAGGTTGTGGTCCATTTTGGTAAAAAGGGTAAATTGAGTCCAAGATTTGTGGGTCCTTATAGGGTGTTGAGTAGTATTTAAAAGGTAGCCTATTAGTTGGAGTTTCCTGTTGAAATGTACTTAGTTCATCCGGTCATTTATGCATCAATTTTAAGTAAATGTGTGAGTCACCCAAATGCTATTGTCCAATTGGATGTTGTGGATGTTATTGAAGTCAACTTGACTTATAAATATATTCGAGCAGAAATCTTGGATAGAGAAGTAAGGAGTGTGAGGAACAATGATGTGGCTTTCATTAAGGACCTTTGGAAGAATCAGTAAGTCGAAAATGCTATATAGGAGGCCCAGGTGGACATACAAAAGCGATATCCCTATCTCTTCCATTCTACTCGAGTATAATATACTAATTGTATATATTCTATGTGATTTCATGTCTCATGTATCAGCCCTTTATGTCATTCCATATATGTCAAAATTCATGCATAATATCAAAAATACGGCTTCATATTCATGCTCAAGGGAAACATTTAATGGGTAGTGAATCTAGCCCAAAGATTAGAGCATCCGATCAAAATCTGAAATTCCCAAAGATTTCTTATCTACTGTTGATCGGTAGCCTTGGCGCAATGCGACCAGGGAGCAGACATATGTTTTTTGTGGCCAGTTTTTGTTGTTCGGTCCATGGACTTTGGATCTTGGGCCTACATTTTCTCATGCATAAAAAAACCTATACTTATCCATATTTCATATTCATATCATACTATACATTCCCCAATACTCCCTCAAACACTTAGATAAATATTTTACCCAAAATTCAACTGTAGAATCTCATTCTGGATCTTAAGGAACAAACATAAGTTTCAAGTTCACATCTCACTCTTTATCAAGGAATTCTCCAAAGAAAAGGTTTGTGGGTTTCAACTATTAGGTCCTTTCACCCATAGTGCCCAAGCTTTCTTTGTACATAAATCTTAGGTTTCAAAGTTGATTTCACTTATGGATCTTCTACTATGTAATTGACTATAATCAATATTGGAGTTTCATGAAAGTGTAACTGTTTTAGCATGTTTTTATCTTTGAATCTAGCATCTATTTTGAGAGTTAACGAATGGTTTCGATATATGTTGCATGA
Source organism: Solanum sejunctum (assembly GCA_025642045.1). Taxonomy (NCBI): domain Eukaryota; kingdom Viridiplantae; phylum Streptophyta; class Magnoliopsida; order Solanales; family Solanaceae; genus Solanum; species Solanum sejunctum. The sequence continues at coordinate 24,475 of JAOTQJ010141530.1, forward strand.
GGGTATTACCAACTGCTGCTGGGTTGATTTACTTTATGTTTTCTTGCATGATTTCACTCTTGAATTGCATAATTTTAAACTAGTATTAGACACCCATCAAGTTTTTTATAAAATATTTGGATCAGGGATCTTGAATTATTTTTGATCCATTGCACCATCTATGAGACAAATGACTTTATGATAATGAATGTAATATATGAATATGATAATTTCATGGAAAGTAGCTATGGTGTTGCAAGTGACCATACTATAGATGAGGGACACCTACATTAACCACCTTGTCGGGTGGTGGCAATCCTGTATTACCATAGATGGGGAGGGGGGTATATACCTCATCAACCTTATCGGGTGGTGGCATTCCCATACTACCATAGAATAGGGGTATATAAATCATCTACCTTGTCGGGTGGTGGCAATCCCGTACTACATAGATGAGAGGTATATACCTCATCCACCTTATCGGGTGATGGCAATCTTGTACTACCATAGATAATGGGTAGATACATTATCCACCTTCCAAACGTGTGGCATGATTTGGATTCTAAGTGTTATATTGCTTTGTCTATGATAATTTTCTCTTACTCCACATGTAATATGTTCTATGTAAGCATGTTTTACTTCAAGTATCACATATATATATATATCATATTGTTATCATGCAATCAATTGCATATGATATTTCAATTTACCTATGTTGCCTGTTTCTTGTTGCATTACATCTTACATACATAGTACATTAAAATGTATAACACATACTCCAGCCTATATGATGTTACCATGTAGGAACTGGAGCTCCTCACAATCATCCTCATCCTCCCCGTGGCTAGTTATATCTTCTTAAGGAATTTGGTGAGTCTTCTACTCTAGCGACGATATCTCTTGTTCTTGTGTTATATGAAGACTTTCATTATCTATTTCTATGCTTTTGACTATGAGGGTGAACTTGGAATGTTATCTTAGCCCCTCCTCAATGCTAAGTCTAGAGGTGTTGTTGGACAAGTTATGTAAGGACGCTTTGAGCTTTGACTCTCTTGAGTTTTTTGATATTTTTATGATATGAAAGACTTCCCTTAGTCCCTCTTACCCTTCTTTCTAATCTCTATTGTTGCTTAATCGCTTTCACGACAAAGTATGCATAATGATATGTTAAAAGGTTTACATAGGGTTCCTTTGGGTACCCCATTCGTCGTGTCACATCTAGGCCCTAGGTTGTGATCCTTAAAAACTTTGTATCAAAGCACTAGGTTGTTAATGCTCCTTGGCATCTAGTACATTGAGTTGATTAGAGTCCTTGGCATCTAGCACACTGATGTTTGTGAATGGGTTCTCTTTTATTTCTTCTCCCATGACTAAGTTGACCCTAAAGAAGGCTAAGTTTGTATCGATCGATTAGTGTGAAAAGAGTTTCCAAACCTTAAATGATAATCTTTTCTCTGCTCCTATTGTGTCTCTACAGGAAGGGTTGGAAGGGTTTGTTGCGTATTTTGATGACTCACAAATTGCTTTGGGTTATGTTTTAATGCAAAATGGTAAGGTGATATCTTATTCTTCTAGACAAGTCAAAGTGCATGAAAAGAATTATCCTACATATGATCATTAATTGACCGCCATGGTATTTGCTTAATTGGCGTCATTATTTGTATTAAGTGTATGTTGATATGTTTACTGATCATAAGAGTCTCCAATATGTGTTCATTAAAAAGATCTTAACTCAAGGTAATGAAGGTGGTTAGAACATATTAAGGATTAACATATGAGAGTGCATTATCATCCTGGTAAGGCTAATGTTCTGGCGGATGCTTTGAGTAGTGTTTTTATGAGTAGCCCTGCTCATGTTAATGATGGTGGCAAAGAGGAGCCTAGAAACATTCATTTCTTGGCTAGATTGGGGGTTAGGTTGGACGAGGTTGATAATGGTGATATTGTGGTTGTTGATGGTCAAATTTCTTCCATGTTTGATGAGGTAAAAGCAAAGTAGCATATAGACCCCTCCTTGTTATAATTAAAGGCCTTGGTGAGAGAGGTCAAGGTGAAGGTTTTATCCCAAGGGGGACATAGTGCCCTTATATACCAAGGTAGGTTATGTGTGCCTTGTGTTGATGATTTTAGAAAGAAGATTCTTGATGAGGCTCATACTTCTTCCTATTTGATTCACCCCAGTTCTACCAAGATGTATAGAGATTTTAGGGATGTGTTTTAGTGGGGAGGTATGAAAAGGGACATTGTCAAATTTGTATTCGGTTGTCATAGCTGCCAATAAGTCAAAGCCGAGCATTAGGGGCCGAGTGGCTCACCCGAAGATATAAATATTTCTACTTGGAAGTGGGAGGAAATTAACATGGATTTTGTGGTTGGGTTGCTTAAGAGAAAGGGTTTTGATTCTATTTGGGTTGTGGTTGATAGAATGACAAATCCGACTCATTTTTACCAGTTAAGACTACTTATAGGACCAAAGTCTATGCTAAATTTTACATTCTTAAGTTGGTTGGATTAATGGGGTGCCTTTGTCTATAATATTGGATCGTGGTACTCAAGTCACTTCTCACTTTTGTAGGTCCTTCCAAAGGGGTTTTGGTAACAAGGTTAATGTTAGTACAATGTTTCCCCCTCAAACGGATGGCCAAGACGAAAGAACTATCAAAATTATTGAGGGTCTACTTAGGTCTTTTGTTTTGGTGTTTAAGGGTCGTTAGGATGATCACCATAAATTGATTGAGTTTGCTTATAGTAGTAACTACAACTCTAGCATTGATATGGCTCCTTTTGAGCCTCTTTATGGTAGATGTTATAGGTCCCTGATTGGATGGTTTGAGGTAGGGAAAATGGCATTGTTGCATCAGGATCTGGTCATGGAGGCTGTATAGAAGGTAAGATTTATTAGCGAAAGCTGTAAAATATCCCAAATGCGTCAAAAGTCCTATGCGAATAAGAGAAGAAGAGATTTTGAATTTAAGCTTGGTTATTGGATCTCTTTGAAGGTATCACCCATGAAGGTTGTGGTTCATTTTGATAAAAAGGGTAAATTGAGTCCAAGATTTGTGGATCCTTATAGGGTGTTAAGGAGGATTTGTAAGGTAGCTATGAATTAGAGTTGCCTAGTGAAATGTATTTGGATCATCCGGTCTTTCATGTATCCATGTTAAGGAAATATGTGGGTGACCCGAATGCTATTGTCCAATTGGATGTTGTGGGTGTTATTTTAGACAACTTTACTTATGCAGAAGTTACAATAGAGATCTTGGATAGACAAGTAAAGAAGTTAAGCAACAAGGATGTGGCTTCTTTTAAGGTCCTTTTGGAGGAATCAACAAGTCAAAAGTGCTACATGGGAAACCGAGGCGGACATGCAAAAGCAATATCTCTATCTCTTCTATTCTACTAAATCCTAAGGTACTAATTCTAATTCTTCTCTGTGATTGCATGTCTCATGTATCAGCTCTTTATGTCATTGCATGCATTCATGTTTATGTTGACAACTTCATGGTGATTTCGACACTTATGTTGAGATTCTTGAAACAATGTTTTAGTGCATTATTGCATTCTTGTTCGGGCTGATTTCTTCATGATTACTCTTCTTATGTACATTTCTTTGACATTCGGGGACAAATGTTCCCAAGGGGGAGATATTGCAATGACCCCAAAAAGTACCCGAAAATGTGCATCGGAAGTGCTCCTATTCATAATTTTTATATATCTCAAAATTCGTGTATGATATAGAAAATTTGACTTCATAATCATGATCAAGGGGAGAAATGAGTTGGAAATGGCTCTTAGCTTGATTTTAGAGCAACCGTATCAAAATTTAAAATTTCCAAAAATTTCTTTTCCAGAGTTGATCCGGGCCCTTTGCAGGGCATAGACATATTTATTTTTTGTCCAGTTTTTGTTGTTCATTCCAAGGCCTTTGAGTCTTGGGACTAAGTATTTTCATCCAAAAGAAAACTATACTTAGTAATATTTCACCTTCATATCATGCAAGATATTCCCCAATACTCCCTCAAACACTTAGACAAATATTTCACCCAAAATTCATGTGCCAAATCTCATTCTGAAGCTTAAGGAATTCATTCAAGCTTTAAGTTCTCATTTGACTCTTCTTCAAGGAATTCTCTAAAGTTAAAGTATATGGTTTTCAACCATTGGGTCCTTTCACCCATGGTACCCAAGCTCCATTTTTGATAAAAATCATGTTTCTAAGTTGATTTCACTTATGGGTCTTCTACTATGAAATTGACTATATTCTATGTTGGGGTTTCATGAAAATGTGACTGTTTTAGCATGTTTTGATCTATGAATCTAGTATTTATTTTGAGATTTCATGACGGGTTTCAATATATATTTCATGGGTGTATTACCAAGTTTTGGTTTATTTACTTCAGGTTTTTATGCATGATTTCGTTCTTGAATTGCATGATTTTACACTAGCATTACACATACACCAAGTGTTTGATAATATGTTTGGATTAGGGTTCCTCAGTTATTGACGTTCTATTGCATGGCCTATGAGACAAGTGACTTGATGATGATGAAAGTAATGTATGAATATGATAATTTCATGGAAAGTAACTATAGTGTTGCAAGTGAATATACCATAGAAGAGGGGTACCTACCTCATGCACCTTGTCAGATTATGGCAATCCTATATCACCATAGAAGGGGGGTATATACCTTATCCACCTTATAGGGTAGTGGCAATCTCATACTATTATAGATGAGGGGTATATACCTCATCCACTTTGGCGGGTAGTGGCTATCCCAACTACCATAGATGAGGGGTATATACCTCATCCACCTTGTCGGGTGATGGCAATGCAGTACTACCATAAATGACGGGTAGATAGCTCATCCACCTTCCAAACGGGTAGCATGCCTTGTATTCCAAGTTCTACATGGCTTAGTGTATGATGATGGTCTCTTTGTACACCTGTAATATGTTCTATATAAGCATGTTTTACTTCAAGTATCTTGCATACATGTCATATTGTTATCATGCTATTGATTTTATGATATTACATTTTGCATTTGTTACCTATCTTTTGTTGCACTGCATCCTACATATTTAGTACATTCAAACACACTCACACATACTCTATCCTTATAAGATGTTACCTTGCAGGAACCGTAGCTCCTCACGATCATCTTCATCCTCCCCGTGGCTAGTACAATCTTCCTAAGCAAGTTTGGAGAGTCCTCAACTCCGTGGATAAAATCTCTTGTTCTAATGTTATGTAAAGACTTTCATTATCAATTTGTATGCTTTTGACTATGAGGATGAGCCTTTAAGGTTATCTTGGCTCCTGCTCAATTCTAAGTGTAGAGGTGTTTTTGGAAAAGTTATGCAATGACGCGATGAGCTTTAACTCTATTGACTCTTTTGACTTTTTTATGATATGAAAGACTTCCCTTAGACCCTCTTACCCTTATTTCTATTCTCTATTTTTGTTTAATTGTTTTCATGACCAAGAATGATGTAATGATATGTTAAGAAGCTTGTTTAGGGTTCTTTTGGGTTCTCCATTTGTTGTGTTGCATCTTGGGCCTAGGATTAGGTCGCAACATTTTGGTTGAAGATATTTTCATTTATTCCCATAGTGAGGAGGAGCCTGTGGATCACTTGAGGGTAGTGTTGCTAATCTTGAGGGAGGAGAAATTATATGCCAAATATGAGAAATGTGAGTTTTTGTTGAAAGAGGTTTCCCTTTTAGGTCATGTGGTGTCAGGTGATGGTGTAAAGGTGTATCCTAAGAAGATGAAAATAATTAGAAATTGGTCTAGACCATTGACTCCATCAGATATTAAAATCTTCTTAGGCTTAGCCGGTTATTATCGAAAATTTTTGAATAGGTTCTCTTCTATTGCTTCCCCCATGACGACATTGACCAAAAAGAAAGTCAAGTTTGTGTGGACTGATGAGTGTGAAAAGAGTTTCAAAACCTTGAAGGATGAGCTTCTCTGCACTCCTATCTTGTTACTACCGAAAGGGTTAGAAATGTTTGTTGTATATTCTGATGCCTCAAGAATGTTTTTGGGTTTTGTTTTGATGCAAAATGGTAAGGTCATAGCCTATGATTATAGACAAATCAAGGTACATGAAAAGAATTATCCTACTCATGATCTTGAATTGGCCACCATGGCATTTTGCTTTGAAAATATGGCATCATTATTTTTATGGAGTGCATGATGATTTGTTTACCAATCATAAGAGTCTTGAATGTGTGTTCACTCAGAAAGATCTTAAATTGACGCAATGAAGGTGGATAGAGCTTTTTAAGGATTATGATAGGAGTGCGCATAACCACCCGTGTAACGCTAATGTTGTGGCCGATGTTTTGAGTAGGGTGTCTGTGAGTAGCTTAGGACATGTTTGTAATGGTGGCAAAGAGGTGACCTGAGGGGTCCATCAATAGCCTAGATTGGGAATGAGGTTGGAAAAGGTTGAGAATGCTGGTGTAGTTGTGGTTAATGGTTGTAAATCTTCATTGGTTGAGGAGATAAAGGCAAAGCAAGATCTTGACCCCACCTTATTAGAATTTAACATCTTGGTGAGAGGTGGTAAGGTGGAGGTTTTCTCCAAAGAAGAGATGGTGACCTTAGTTACAAAGGTAGGCTGTGTGTGCCTAGTGTCGATGACATGAGAGAGAAGATTCTTGATGAGGCTCATAATTCTTGCTATAGTATTCACCCCAGTTCTACAAAAATGTATAAATATTTGAGGGAGGTGTATTGTTGAGATGACTTTGATTGTATCGGATATGGCTATGGAAGCTTGTGAGAAGATGATGTTGATAAGGAAGAGATTAGGAATAGCCCAAAATCGTCAAAAGTCCTATGCCAATTTGAGGAGAAGGCATCTTGAATTTAAGGTTACTGATTGGTTCTATTTGAAGATTTCATCTATGAACGGTGTGGTTCGTTTTGGTAAAAAAGGTTAATTGAGTCCATGTTTTGTGGTTCCTTATAGGGTGTTTGTAAGGTGGCCTATGAGTTGGAGTTTCCTAGTGAAATGGATATTGTTCATCCGGTCTTCGATGTGTTTATGTTGAGGAAGTGTGTGGGTGACCCAAATACTATTGTACTATTAGATGATATGGGTGTTGTATAAGACAATTGGACTTATGATAAGGTCCTAGTAGAAATTTTGGATGGACAAGTAAAGAGGTTGAAGAACAAGGATGTAGCTTCCATTAAAGTCCTTTGGAGTAATCAACAAGTTGAAAGTGCTACACGGGAAGCCGAGGCGGACATGCAAAAGTAATATCTCTATTTTTTCCATTCTATTGAAGCCTAAGATACTAATCTAAATCCCCTACGTGATTTCAATTCTTAAGATTCATTCCTCATGTCATTTTAATACAATCATGTTTAAATTGACAAATTCATGGTAATTTTGACATTTGTGTTGAGATTTTTGAAATGATGTTTAAGCACATTGTTGAATTCTTGTGTGGGCTGAAATTATCTTGCTTACTTCTATTATATACACTACTTTGACATTCGGGAAAGAACATTCCCTAGGGGGAGATATTGAAACAACCCCAATAAAGTGCAAAAAAATATGTCTTGGAAATGCTTATAATCATAATTTCAATATATTTCAAAATCCATGCATGATATCACAAATCTGACTTTATATTCATTATAAGGTGGAAAAGTTGAGTGGGTTATGTTTATAACCCCAATTTTTGATCAATCATTTCAAAATTTTATTTTCCCAAAAGTTCCTTATCTAGTGTCGATTCGCACCCCTGACGCGACACAACTACGGTCCGGAGAAGTGTATTTTTGTTGCTAATTCACTATTTCGGTGAAAGGCTTTGAGGGCTTGGGCCTAAGATTTCCTATGCATAAAAACACCTATACTTAGTCATATTTCAACTTTGTATCATACAAGACATTCCCCAAAAACCTCTCTAACACTTACAGAAATATTTCACCCAAAATTCAGGTGTCCCAATCTCATTCCGGATCTAACGATTTCATTCAAGCTTCAAGTTCTCAATAAAATCTTCATCAAAATAATCTCTAAAGTTGAGATAGGTGTATTTTAACAATTGGGTCCTTTTACCAATGGTGCCCAACCCTTATTTTTACATAAGTTGCATGTTTCTAAGTTGATTTATTTATGGGTCTTACTTATTATGAATTTGGTTATAAACTATGATGGGGTTTCATAAAATTATGACTATTTAAACATGTTTTGAGCTATGAATCTATGATTGATTATGTGATTTAAAGAGGTGTTTTGATATATGTTGCATAAGGGTATTACCAAGTGTTGGTGGGTGGTTTCACATGGTTTTTCTCACATGATTTCACTCTTGAATTATATGATTTGGTACTAGCATTGTAAATCTACCAAGTGTTCGATAAATGTCTGGTTATGGATTCTTAAGCTATCAAAGGTCTAATGCATGACTTATGAGTTAAGTGACTTTATGATGATGAAAGGGAAGATGAGTTGTTCACTTTAGCAGTATCTATGGTATTGTGAGATGACCATACCTAGTTGAAGAGGGGTAAATTGCCTCAACCATTTCTATGGAGGATGGTATGCCCATTAATCAGTTAAGGGGTTGATTCCTCAATCACTTTTGGTAGGGGTCATCATGCCTATCAAATAATTGGGGGTCGATTCCTCAATCATTTCCAATGTGGGGTGGTCATGCATGTCAACAAATTGAGGGGTTGATACGTCAATCACCATGGATGGTAGGGTGTGACAACTATTGACTAATTGAGTGGTTCATTCCTAAAACACTTCCAAGGGGTGGTCTACCTTGGCTTCCAAGTACTAAGTTTCCTTCGTCTATGATGATGGTCTCTTCCTACACATGTAATACATTATATATAGGCATGTTTTACTTCAAGTATTATTTATACATGCTATATTATTACTACTCTTATCCATTGCCTATACTTATTCATTTTTATTAAGTTGCTTATATCTTATTGCATTGCATCCTACATACTTAGTACATTCAAATGTACTAACACATACTCCATGCCTACATAATATTATTATGTAGGAACCAGAGCTCCACTTGAGTATCTTCCTCCACGTGGCTATTACTATCTTTGAAGAAATTTTGGTGAGTCCTCAACTCCGAGGACGACATCTTGATCTTATGTTATGTAAAGACTCTCTTTCTTATATTGTATCTTCTAACTCTGAGGGTAAGCTAAGAAAGTTATCTTGGCTCCTGCTAAATTTTAAGTTTAGAGGTGTTGTTGGACAAGTTATGTAATGCTTCTTTGAGCTTTGACTCTCTTTTGTCTTGTATGTTTTTAAGTTATGAAAGACTCTCTTAGCCCCATTATCCTTATTATATGATCTCTTGTTCTTGTTTATTTGCTGTCATGACCAAGGATCTATAATGATATGCTAAAGGCTTGATTTGGGTCCCTTTGGATTCCTTATTCCCCATGTCACATCTAGGCTCTAGGCCCGGTTCATAACAGTAATAAGTTTATGGTAATTTTTTACATTCATGTTGAGAATTTTGAAAATGATGTTCAAAATTAATTTGTTACATTCATGTCAGGTTGAAATCTTCATGACTACTGCTCCCATGCATGTTTCTTTGACATTCTGGGATGAATATTCCTGAGGTGGAGATATTAAAATGCCCCAAAAATATGCTTCAAAAATTCCTATAATTGTAATTTCTCTACATCTTAAAACCCATGCATGAAATATAAATCTGAATTAATATTCTTAATCAAGGAACAAATTTAGTGGAAATGGATATAATTCAAATTTTAGAGGACACATAGTGAAAAGTAAATTTCGCTAATTTATGATTTCCAGATATCAAGGCGCTCCTGGCCGTAATGTGCAAGGGGCGCAGAACAGTACAATACTGGCTTGTGCGATGGGTCCGTATTGCGGCAAGGATACGGACCAGTGTAAGTTTTTCCTTGGTTTTTCTATTTTGGCCAAAGGCACTGGAGTCATAAGTCCATGCCAATTTATGCGTGAAAACACTCGTTCTTAGACATTTTCAACTCTATATAAGTCAAAACCCTCATAAAATCCTCTCCAAGAATTAATCAAATATCTCATTCTAATTTTAAGGATTTCAAGCTTAACTTTGGAACTCAAGGATTCTCTTCAAGCTCTAAGTTCTCTTCAAGCTTATCTGAAGAAAACCCAAGTTTAATTTATGTGGGTGTTATCAATTGAGTCCTTTCACCCATGGAGCCCAATCATCCTTTTATGAAAATTACATGTTTTCAAGTTGTATCATCTATGGTTATCTCTAATTATGGTTATGAGTATAAATTATGTTGGGTTGTATGAAATATTTGATTGATTATGCATGTTTATCTATTTCAAGATTATACCATGAATTTATTTTATCTATTGAGACTATGAATATTTTGATCTGTGAAACTATGATCTATTATGAGATTTGATGATGGATTTTAAGGTGCCCTACATAAGGATTTTAGTATATGTTAGTGGGTTGATTTTCATTATGTTTTGTCATCTTATTTCACTCTCAAATTACATGATTTTGAACTAGTTTCATGAACCCACCAAGTGTTTGATAAAATGTCAAGTCAAGAATTCTCATGTTATTGATGATCTATTCCATGATTTACAAGTCATGTGACTATGTGATGATTAAGGCTTTAAAGTATGTATTGAATTCTTGAGAAGTATCTATGATTTTACAAGTATCAAGTAAAGACCTATTTCAAGATTTTTACCTCTTGTGAGCCATTCATGTTAAAGTAAGGATTGATTATAATCTACTCTGATGTTTCAAGTCAGGCTCACCATTAGAGGTCAAGCATGTTTATGAGCTACTCAATTCATATCCTTAAAAGCTATTCATATTATGATTAAAGTATGATTATAGCGACTGTTTCGTGGGATTAGACTTAGCACCTATAGATTGGATGTCAGCGGGGACTATCTTCAAGGGTCCATACTCCTTTCCTCAAACTATATGTCATCATAGGATTATACTTTACCCTTGCTGTACTAGTGGATCCAGTTAGAAAAATTTATCATGCAATCTATGTCAAAATGGGATGGGTTCCAATAAGGGGAGTTACTTCTCCAAAATTGGATGAGCTCTTGATGTTTGGCTTACCTTAGCAAGTCGATCACCTTTTTATCGATGAGGGCTAATCATTAGGATTTTAAGTTGTAGCTCGCTTGGTCTTGCTTTTGTCTGTTAGGGTCTCTTCCGACATATTATTATGTTATATGCAAGTTGAATGATTTACAAGCATTTTTTCCTTCAAGCATTGATTATGCATGCGATATTGTGATTACACTTACCTATTGCATAATATCATACATTTTGACTATATTGGCTTATGTCTTATTGCATTGCATCCTATATACTTGGTACATTCAAATGTACTAATGCATACTCTATGCCTACATGATATTACCATGTAGGGACCGGAGCACCATTTGATCATCCTCCATATGGCTAGTATGATCCTTTGAAGCAAGCTTTGGTGAGTCCTCAAGTCCGAGGACACTATCTTTATTACTCATGGTATATTGAGACTTGTAAGCCTGAAAAGTGTATTGTCCCCAGCTCTATTCTATGGTAGAGGTATTGTTGGATATTGTCATGTACTTATTCTAGAGTTTGACTCTTTAATGCTTTTGTTATTATCAAAGACTCCCCTTAGTCTTGTTCTACTTTTTTATTATATCTCTTGTTGTTGATTACATGGCTTCCGTGATGAAGGATGTGTGATTGATATGCTAAGAGGCTTGTTTGGATACCTTTTAGTTTCCATTCGCCATGTCAAATCTCAGCCCTACACTTAGGTCGTAACAACATTATTAACTATGATGCTATTTGCAAGGCAACCTAAGGTAGTTAGGTAAGCTTTTATTTTTTAAATAGTGGTTGTTGAATTGTATATGTTTGAAGAGGGAGAATTTGAAGTGGAAAGAATAAAGGGCGACGTGATAGGTTTGGTCAGCAAATCACTGAAGTCAAACAATGATTGCATAATTGACCGCCTTTAAAGTCAGTCAAAGACCTCAAAGGTGTTAATTTTGGTGGTATTTATTTCAATTTGGTGGATTTCCAAACCAGTTGAGCGATGGTGAAAATCACTACTCTTTGTGACTGAAGCTAAGGTTTGATTTCTATTAAAAATGACGATTTGAGAACCATCAGCATACCACAGAACATGTTTTGCATAGATGGTTGATGTCATTGACTCCTTTGCCTATCCGACCTATTAAAGGATTTTCCAATGCCTTGGCCTTTTCACTTTTCACATTCCCTCCTTTTCACTTTTTTCACAAGCCAACACCCTCTTTATTCCTTTACTAGAAAAATTTCTATTTGAGCGAAGAAGATTCATCAATGAAAGCTAATACAAGCTTTTCATTTATCTATTCATCATAAAGAGGTACATTCTTGGCCCTTAGCTTTAATTTCTTTGGTGGGTGAGAAGCCCCAGCATTGAAGAAGCTGATCAGGGTTTTTGTGAGTTGATAATCATGTTTAGTTACCAAATATTGATAGAAATCATGTGGCTAATGCATTGTTACAATTTTAAAACTTTGTGTGATAAGTATGTGTGATTTGATTGGGTTTTTGATTTGTAACACCCAACACCTTACACTTCTAGTACAATTCAAACGAAACATGACATGGTTTGGTTGAATTAGCGCTAACTTTCAAAAGTGCTTGAATCTTGTGTTAATGGGCTATATCTGTATCTAACGCTTAGGAGGGTCTAGTGTATACAGGTTTTGTGTCGGATTGAGTAGATTATGGCCTTAAATAAAGTAAGAAAATTGAGGTGCTTGTAGGACTTAGGAAGCAAGTAGGTGAGTCACCTACTTGCTTAGCTTAAATTTGTTAGTCAAACGGAGACGAGGCTCGACGTCGAATTTGTCCAAGCTCAATTATGAGTAAAGTCCATATTAAGAGTGTAAATTTGGCCCATATTTTAATATTATAAATGGTATATATGATAAGCCAAAGGAGAATATTAAAAAGGGCCCAAATACGCAACAACCCACTTGGCTAATTGGACCCAAAACTAAGTGAAGAGAAAATTGGAAAATAGGCAGCCCAAGCCCATCAACTT
>JAOTQJ010141537.1:0-37553 GCA_025642045.1 Solanum sejunctum
AGATAAAAACCTCTTAATTAACAAGAAAAGCACACAAGAACCCCTAGTACACAATCTGTCCAGAAATTCCAGCACCATACCTCTTGTTTTTCATAGTAAAACCATACTAAAAACATATGTAAGCTTACTTACCACTACCTTCAGGGTATAGAGCTTCTATAAGAACCATAGAAGTTCTTTCTTTGCTATTTTGTAAGTTAGTACACGTTGAGAGAATAGTTAGAGACAAATCTGAGTTTTTTTTGTGTGTGTGTTCAAGATAACAATGCCTTGTGGGAGCCGCTTTGACCCTCTTTTAAAATGGTCCTTGGCTGACTTACTAAGGCTAATTAAGCCTTACATCACCAAGTAGGTGATGCAGCTCCTTCCTTGTGTCACCTGGGCCTTTTGGAGCTTCAAATACATGGACTTGTGCTGCCCATTTTTTAGATTTCTCATTCTTAGTTTTGGGCACAATTTGCTAAGTGTTTTGTATTGTCTTTGGTACCTTTTTAATACCTCTATTGGTCTTAACATATAGTCCATTTATGATTCTAAAACGTGAGACAAACTTACACCATTAACACAAACTTTATTCGTAATCGAACTTGGACAAATTCGACGTCGAACCTCGTCTCCGTTTAACTAGCGATTTTAAGCTAAGCAAGTAGCTGACTCACCTACTAGCTTCTAAGTCCTACAAGCACCTCAATCTCTCACTTTATTTTATGTCTATAATCTCCTCAATTCAACATAAAACATATATTCACTCGACCCTCTTAAGAGCTAGACACACATATAGCCCTTTAACGCGAGATTCAAGCACTTTTAAAAATTAGCACTAGTTTGACCAAACCATGTCATGTTTAATTTGACTTATACTAGTAGTGTAAGGTGTGGGGTGTTACACCACGTTGTCCCTCAAAATTCAGTATTTTCTTGCATTGTAGTGTAGTGTTTATTTTTGCTTTATTCTTGAATCACAGAACCCCCCACCCTCATATTTAGAGATTTTATTTATAGATACTTGAAATGATTGATAGTGAACTCTCATATTTAAGCCCTGTATTCCCTGTATATTTGATCCTAACCTTTAGTTAATTAATTAGTGACAATGACCGCTTTCTTATTGGACCTTGAACATCATCAAGCACCATGGTGAAATTTGACCTTCACCTTCACAAGAGGATTAGAAGAACCTAAGTTACTGTCCTGCATGTGAATCTCTACTTGTATCTATGTTATATAGGTTAATCGAGTCAATCAACCATTGGGAACACAATTCCCAAGTTGTCCCTAAAACTGAGTGTTTTCTCAGATCGTAGTATTGTGTTTATCTTTGTTTTTATTCTTGAATCACAGAAAAAACCCCTTTAGAGATTTTAGCTATAGATACTTGAAATGATTGGTAATGAAGTCTTGTAGTCAAACCCTGTATTCCCTGTGGATTCAACCCTAAACTTCGATTAGGTTAATTACTGAAAATGACCGCTTTCTTATTGGAGCATGGACATCAGTAAAATTATGGCGCCGTTCTCGTGAATACGACTAGGTTTTGACTTAATTTCACTATTAGTTAGTTCAAGTATTATATTCATAGACTCTTTTGTATTTTACTTTTGTTTTTTATTTTTGTTGTTTGATTTTAATTGTAGGGTGTACTTGGTTGTATGCCCAAAACAAGGAGCCAACATAATCCCTTAGCTTCGCTCAATTTGGAGATCCATCAACTCTTTAGAACAATGGTTCAAGTGAATAAGGATATAGCGGTTGAGGAAGAAATGAATATAAATGATGATATGGTAAGAGAGGAGAATCAAGCACCAAGGGATAACAGGCCACAACTGTTTTACTTCAATGAGAACGCTTATAGATGGAACCAATATCGGTTGAACCCTATGGCTATAGATATTACTGGTGCTATAGTGTTGCCTCCACTACAGATAGATGTTAAATTATTGATATCAAGTGGATTACTTTAAATGCTCCAAAATTGTGGGTTATTCACAGGGCTACCTTCAGAAGATCCCCACTATCATCTCCATAATATGGTTTTTGTTTGCAAGAGTATCACGGGGACACAAAATCTTTCTCTTGATGTTGTTGGTTTATGGGTGTTTCCATTGTCACTGACTAGGAATGTAGTGATGTGGTTGTCTAAGCTTCTGCCGGGTACAATAACATATTGGGGAAAACTTCAGAGAGTATTTCTTGAAAGATATTTCCCAAGATCTAAGAAGTTAAAGCTCAAGGATAAAATAAACAACCTTGAGCAATTGTTTGGTAACTCTATTAGCATAATATGGAATAGATTTACCAAATGCTTGAGGATGGTACCGATCATAAGATTGTTGATGATGCCTTGGTTGAGATTCTTTATCGGGCACTTGATGAAAATAGTAAGTTTTCGCCGACACAATCATGGGAGGCATATTTCTTGACCTACCTATTACATTGATAGCCGCAAGGATGGAGCAATTG
This sequence comes from Solanum sejunctum, assembly GCA_025642045.1. Lineage (NCBI taxonomy): Eukaryota > Viridiplantae > Streptophyta > Magnoliopsida > Solanales > Solanaceae > Solanum > Solanum sejunctum. Next base: position 2,461 of record JAOTQJ010141537.1, read on the forward strand.
GTTAAAACCAATAGAGCATGGGCTCAATGAAAGTGAGGTGCAATGAAGACTTCTTTTGCGATCAACATCAATAATGAGCAAACAAAGGTCAATGAAGAGATCATGGAGCAACTTGCTCAACTTCGCACAAGTATGGACTTAGTCTTGAAGTAAAACCAATCAAGTGTCAAAGGGGTCACTCATCAACCTCTTAAGGCTCTCAGCTATGAAGATCCATTCTTTGATGAATGCTTGTTTTGTGAGTGATCAAGTGGCGGGTTGTTTGAATAACCCCCAAGGGTCCAACTCGGACTATTGGAGTCAAGGTTTCAGGAATCAAGGTCGAAACTACAACCATCATGGTGCTTAAAGAGATAACTAAGGTGGTTACTATGAAAGAAAGGAAGTGCCAGATGTCGAATGGGGGAGAAGAGATAGTTACAGGAATGGTCCTTATGTACCATCCTACAATTATGATGTCGTGCCAAGAACTTCTACGCTTGAAGAGATGTTTGATGAGTTGTTAAAAAGAGCCGACCACCAAGATGAGACCTTGAAGGGAATGAAAGGAGATATCTCAAATATTAATCAAAAAATAGAGTTTCACTTAGTGGCAATTAAGCAACTATAACATCAATTTGGGCAAGTTTCTTTGTAATTGAACCAACACTAAAAGGGCACTTTACCAAGAAATACTGTTCAAAATCCTAAGAACGAAGGGCATTGTATAGAAGTCATGATTCCAAGTGGCAAAAGCACCGTAGATCCACTTATGCCGGTGATTGTGGATGAAGTTGATGAGAAGGGTCTTGGTGGTGAAGTTGTGGTTGAGGGAGAAGGTCCGAAGATTGTTGGGATAAAAAGAAAAGAGGTAAGGGAGCATGGAAAATTGAAGTCAATTCCAAGGCCTCCTCATCCTTTCCCTTAAAGGCTTAAGAAAAAGGAAGAGGAGGGTAAATTCAAACACTTTCTATCGATGTTGAAGCAACTACGCATCAATAATCCCCTTCTAGAAGCTTTCAAGAAGAAACGCAGGTATGCTAGGTATATGAAGGATTTGGTGACAAAGAAACATACTTTGAGACAAGAGTTTTCATAGGAGCTTCAACAATGTAGTGCTATCATAACCAAATGTCTTGTTCAAAAATGAGAGGACCCCAATGCATAACCATCCCTCGCACCATTGGTGATGTTGAGTTAGCAAGAGCATTATGTAATTTAGGAGCGAGCATCATTCTAATTCCTCTTACTGTATTTAAAAAGCTTAGCCTTGGCAGTCGTACCCAATAAGAATGCTATTGCTCATGGCAGATCAAACCATCAAAACGATGGAGTAAATGCTTCTTGATGTGCTTGTTAAAGTTGATAGATTCATCTTTCCTGTGGATTTTGTGATCCTTGATTGTGAGGTTGATTTCAAGGTGCCCATAATTTTGGGGAGACTATTTATGGCCACTGAGAGAGCTCTTGTAGATATAGATTAGGGTCAACTTCGGTTTAGGTCAATGATGCAGAGGTAGTGTTCGACATCCGCCAGTCAATGAAACACTGGGATGAATTCAAGAGTGCGGTTTGGTGGTTTAGTCCATTGATAATTGCTGATAATGGATGATGACTAAGTCAAGCCATGATATTAAATAAGGCACATCTTGGGAGTCAACCCAAGCATTTTTGATAATTGTTATCTTGTTTTTATTTTGTTTGGTTATTGGAATTCTTAGGTAGTAAGGTATTTGTTTGTTTTATGTTGAAAGTAATTGATACAGTTGTAATATTTTGAAGATGGTTATGTTTTTATATTAGGTTTGCAGGTGGAAATTAAAGAACCAAAGATGTGAGAAAATGGCACTTTAAGCAGCCTCTACGAACATGCCTATGAATCGTAATCACCACCAGGATCTATAGTCATACCTTGTAGGGAGAAACAGTGAATATCAGAAGTTGGCACACACGCTGTGAGTCAACTTTATGATTTATAAGGTCTCATATGAGTCGTAAGTGAGGTTCGCAATGCCCAGGTATGCATTATAAATTTTCACAAGTGTTGGATCTGCTATGAGACCGGGACATATAAGTTGTAGGACACTCTATGACTCGTAGTCGAGGTCTCATAGCCTCAATCTACAACTTTTAAAAAAATGTGACTAGGTTTATTATAAAAGGGGTGAAAATTAATATTGACCCCTAAAATCATTTCCCCAACCCTAAACAACCAATAAATCCCTAATACCTCTTCCTCATTCACTATTTTGATCACAATCCTGACTACTTACGTCATTTTCCAGCAAACATTCTAGCGAGGACACAATATTCTAAGGTTTCGGCTTGCTTTTCTCTCTACGTTATTTTGATTCAATTCTTATACAAATAGGTAAGCTTAATAGTTGCTTATAATTCACTACAGTGGTGAGTTTATTCTATGGGTGATTGTGTATTTGGTTTATCCACGAAGACTCATGCCCATGTGATGATGCTTTGATCTATACGTGAAACCTAGGGTTTGTATTCTTTGAAATATTTTGCTATGAACTGAACCTTGTTTGAAATACTTGAGTGGGTGGTTATAAATATGAATATTTTTGGTCCCTAGAATGTAATGCTTAATTGTTGCCCGACCATTGTGAGAATTGTTTTCAGAATTGGAATTTTGGAAGTGTGGGTATGTTTTATATGCCATGGCATGTTGAACTTGATTGAAATTATTTGAATTTCAACTGCATCTCAATGGAATACTTTGTTGATAAAAAAAATGCAAGTTTGGAGATGAAATTACCCTTGGTTGTGGTTGATTTAATATGGAATTGACTTCGATTCTTAGGGATAATGGTTGTTTTAACTGTCTGGTTTCGTAGTTGGTCTATTTTTGTGTCAAATCTATTGTTTTGCTCTTATAATTGCCAACTCTTAAACTATGTTTGTTTAGCTTGTGCTTTTTGTGAGAAAGTGATAGGCACTCCTGGTGCCTTCTATTTTCAGCTATAAGGCCCCTGTACGACTCGCAGTTTCCCCTATGAGTGGTAGCAGTCCCTCGTAGAAAGCACTAGTCACCTGTGGTTCCTTTATGTTTCTCATATGAGACCCACATACGACTTGTAGTACCTTCTACTACTTGTAGAAAGGGTCTTGTAAGCCTAACTAAGTCTTTAAAAATATTTCTGCAAAGAGATACGAGGCCAGACTATGACTCGTAGGATACCCGATGAGTCGTAACTACACCTTGTACTGTAGACTTGCAACTACATTAGTGATTCTCTATACTTAAATTGCTTTTTTGTTTCTTGTGCTTTGTTATGATATTTGTTTAATCAAACATCTTGATCTCACATGGGTAGTATGGTCGATGTGTAGATAAAATGCCTCCAAAAGATAAACAAGCAATCCAAACATTTCAACGGAGGTTGGTTGACAAATCTTCTGAGGCTGAGAGATTTGAGGGGTCTCTAGAAGTTCATAGGAACAAAATAGACCCCAAGGCTAATATACCTCAGACTCGAGTACATACAACATAGACGCCCATGGAAGTCAGCAGTTCTTTCCAGTCTGAAGAGGAGAAACAGTAGGGTAATGGAGACGAGTTTGGTAGAATCTTACCTCAGATGACCCCATATACTCAGGGTCAGAATCAGAGTTTGAGAGCACCTCCCAGACCCAGTAGGAAGGAGTCCAATCATAGCCCCCAGCCAATTGAAGATAGTATGCCCCAGGGATGAAGGAGATATATGAACAGGGGTTAAAGCCTAATAAACAGGTCAAATCAGTACGATAATTTCATGAGGAGTCTAGGATAAATGACTCGGGATTAGATAGGGTGCTAGGATTGGATGCGAAGATAGATGAGTATGGGCTATGATGGACCACATAGCAATTTGGCAAGCATGCCTCTTATGTGGTCCATGAGTTTTATGTAGCCTATCTTGCTACACTCCACCGAGGGTTGCCAAAGAACAAAAAGCCAATTGAGCAGCTGAGGTTACGGGTGGTGCCAGTTTGGGGTCAGAGAGTTTCTATTTTGGAGGAGACTATCCGATCGATTCAGTTTCGCCCAACTTATAGAGTTCCTTCGTCCACCACAGAGTATGATAGTCTCATTAACAAAATAAGAAGAGTGGTGAGTGAAAAAGATGTTGGGTCCAAGATCAAGTTGCTACAGTGGATAACCATCCAAATATGTGAGAAGGGGTTCGAGCTGATGTGGGTTACAAACCACGCAGATCCAATAGTTAAAGCCCACCTCTCTTTCCAGGCCTTGTTTAGGTAATCCAATATTTGTTTCCATATTCGGCCTACTTTCATGGATAATGTCATCAGATTAGAGTGAGCTATGTTAATAGACAATATTCTAGCTAGTTATGAGATAGACTAGGCCTATATTATCTCCGAGCAGGTCCACAAGTCCGTTGTCTGAACAAACCCTCACTGCCATTCCCTGTTTTGATCCACTGATTATACAGTGCAATAGGTGTTCCTATAGAACCCCACTGGGACCAGCATATCAAGACCACATGCACTATAGATCCCAGCCTGATGAAGGCTGATAAGAACCTAGTGGCCTTAGATCCTGCAGATCCTTCGGCTATCCTAAATCCATTCCCAATTGAGCCTCAAGCTTAGGGTTCGACTCCAGCTACCACTAGTAATACTCCAGCAGTTGCAGAGCATTCACCAACCATTAAGATTGAGTCCACACCATCCTCCACTACTCTAGCACCAGCAGCATCCACATCACAGGTTGACACTCTTATTTTTACAGTTACTTTTCAGGCACTATTATGCAGGTTGGCTACAGCGGAGTCCAGGCTATAGGCTTTAGCAGCACAGGTTAGAAATTGGTTAGCTAGATCATACAAGATTTAGAGGAGAGGATAAAAGAATTCACCCATGATTTGGTTGATGAGATAGTAGAGTAGTAGATGTTCGAGTCGATGCTTTAGAGGTGATATTCCAGTGGATGCATAAGGTGCTCGGCCTGCTGACACAAGCACAATGATACAGGAGTTGGCCAACTTTAAGTCCAACTTATTATAGATGTTAATATCCCCATTTGCAGTCCTAGAAGAGTCACCAGCGCATGACGAGGTGTTTGACTGGCTAGCTGACTGTCCACATGTCATGGGAAGAGGCCCCTCAAGATAGATGATCCAGAGTTGAGCTAGAAGAGGCCTAGACCTGATAACCTAGCAACCCCGGTGGAGTATCCAATACTATAGGACATGGTGTAGGAGTCGATCCTATTGGTAGCTATACAGAGAGATGGGAACAGCAGCCTTCACATGGAGAGGGTAGCTCACATGCTGAGGAGGAGGTCGTGAACCAGGACCCTGTGGACCAGACTAATACCGTTGCTTGAGCACCATGATGTTTGGCCCTTTTGGCCCTAGTTCTTATCTTTTCTTTATGGATACTTTGTTCTTTTGTTGGACAATCTTTTTATCATGTTAGGTGTTGGAGTTGTTCAAATATATTTATGTTGGATGTTTGTTTTTACTTATATTGTGGATGCTAGTTTTTGGCTTCTAATGTATGTGTGTGTGTGTGTATATATATATATGTTATCGTGTTTGTTTTTCATTCTTTTCTTTACTTTAAGGATAAAGATTTCTATTTTGTGGGGTGTGAAAAGTTATGGATTAAGATGAAGTCTGAGTAGCCTCGAGTCCATAACGTCCCCTATTTTTGATCCCAAGGTTTTCTTGTTATCTTTGTTTTTCCTTGTGAATGTTTAATTTTTTATTGAACTGGCATGTTCTAGGTAGTATAGATAGTTTAAAAATAGATAGTAATATTATCTGTTGGTATATAAATAGTCTTTAAATGCTTTTTAAATTTTGATGAAAACTTAGGTATCCTCAAAATTTTAGAGATTGTGGTTATTGATGCATTCATGCATTTTGAGTATTTGGCAATGTTTGTTCTGATAATGTAGAGGTAATTTGAGGCTTGAAGCATGACTTGTGAGTCTATACTTGATTATGGGTGCAATGCTATGTGTGTTATGAGTTTATTTTGCTACATTCATGCATCATGTATGGACTCAGAACTTGCCTTGTTACTCTAAAATTGGTTTAGTGATGTGGTTGATTTGGAAAGGATCTTAGGTCTTTGTTCTTCTAGTGAACCCACTTTTAGCCTAAATGACCTACCGAATGAGTGAGTGAATCCCTTGTTCTAAATTTTTGAGCTTCTAATGTACTCATTCTTTCTTGACACCTTACGAGCTTAACATTATTTGATGAAATACCTTGATATTGGCCCTGGTCTGTCCTTGAACATGTGAACCTTAATTGAGCCTAAAAGCCTAGCATTGGTTTGGAGAATAGATATTGTATACTTCACCTCAGGCTAAAAGCCTAAGTTGAGGGTGGCTCTTATTGTGGTAAAGTGATAACAATGAGGTGGTTAGTTGGGAAATAAAGAAAGAAATGAAAAATATTAAAAGTTAGTTGAATTGAGAAAAATTAGCAAAAATGAATTCAGAAATAAGGCACAGCTAAAAAGAGAAAGAAAGCACTTGGGAAAAGCTTGAAACAGGAGAATGAGGATGAATTTAGTGAAAATGGCTGTGTTATGAAGGCAAAAGTGTTGGTAAACATGGTTCAAGGATAGTTTTTAGTCACTACTTGCCTAAAATGCCATACCAAAGCCTCCTAAACCTATGTTACAACCCCTTAAGTCCTAAAGTAATCTAAATCCACTTTATCACCAAGCCAGAAAATGAGTATAGAGGCAAGCCTATGTTGTTAGTCATTTTGCATGAATTTTATTTGTGGGAGTGAGAATACTTCCTCAGTCCCTGAATTTTAAATGCTTTTTGAGAGAGTACGAGGGACTTCTTTTATGTGAGGTCATTTGCACTACTTGATTAGCATGTGGCTATACCAGTGATTGGTGATGGTTGATGCTCCTAGCTTATCATAGTTGGGTTGCAAGATTCATCATCATGTTTTGTTATGCTTATTAGCTTTATAATTAGGTTTTGAAAATGATAGTTGGGTACCTAGATCAGAATGAATTATGTATATGCCATTGGTATAGTTGCTATGTATTTATCATTGTCAGCATAGATTGAGTCATCACTTAAGGACAAGCAACAATTCTAAGTTGAGGGTGTTGATGTGTTGTCAAAATACAACACATTTAGTGCCTACAATAAGGGATTTTGTGACTTCATAATGGTACTTTTTTATCATTTTTATGTGTTTTTGTGTTATTCTTGTAGAAAAGTTAGGTTGGCATGATTTTGGAGAAAAATTATAGATTTTATTGAAGTATAGGAATACGAGTACACCTATGAGTCGTACCCCAAGCTATGAGTTGTAGTGTGTTATCATAGCAAGAAACAGAGACCAAGAATCTGAAATCTGCTAAGTGGAGGTCAACCCTACGAGGCCACCCTATGAGTCATAGGTCTCACTAGACTTGTATAGGTGTACTTATAGCAGGAAACAGAGAGCCCAAAGCTATGACTTGTACTAGTGGGTCATACTAGTTGAATCCAAGATGCCAAGAACCTGATACAAGACCCTAATTATGACTTGTAGTCGCCCTACGAGTCGTACCTGTGAGGAATACTAGCTGCCAACTATCTTTTCTATGTAATTTTTAGGGTTAAGCTTGTAACTACTCTAAATACTTTAAGTTGTGTTTTATTTTAAAAAGGCCGAAGAATGAAATTCCAGTTGGGTAGACATTGAATGAGCCATTGAATATTTTCTCAAGAATATTTTAGGGTTCTAACAAAGTTCTTCATTTTTCACTTGGAAAACCAAATTTTTGGGATTGCAAATCTTGCTTTGTACTTATTATCATTCTATCAAGCTTGTGGTTTGCAAGTTGTGGTGTGTTCACTCTTCATTGCTTTGGGTAAGAGTCTCAATCATGTCTTGTATTTGCATTTTTGTTGGTTTTGCCTTAGCCATGAGGAACTATGGGCAGTTGACTTGAGATGACCTAGGTTTGTGTATTTCTATATTAGATTTTTGCATGTATTGTCTATTTCTCTTTATTATGATTGTTTTTTAGTCGTTTCCAGTACCAAACCCTCCTACTATCACCATCCCAACCAAGGTAGTGATGAATAGGAAAAGGAAAATAGATGACAGGATTCGGTTGATGTGTTCTCATCTAATCAACCAAACCTGACCAAGAACCATGGTGAAATTTGACCTTCACCTTCATAGGAGGGCTTGAAGAACCTAAGTTATCATCCTGCATATGAATTTCTATAATTATGTTATCTAGGATAATCGAGTCAACAAACCATACTGAACACAATTCCTAAGTTGTCCCTAAAATTGAGTGTTTTCTCATACCGTACTATAGTGTTTATCTTTGTTTTTATTGTTGACTCACAAAAAAAAACCCTTTTTTTAGAGATTTTAGCTATAGATACTTGAAATGAAGGGTAGTAAAGTCTTGCAGTCAAACCCTATATTCCCTGTGAATTTAACCCTAACCTTCGATTAGGTTAATTTCTGATAGTGACGCTTTCTTATTAGAGCGTGAACATTACCAATATGTTAAAAGTCTTTAATTTTAATGTGTATGCATTGATTAATCCGGGTGCCGCTCTTTCTTTTGTTACCTCTTTTTCTACAAAATTGTTTTATGTTGAGCCCCAGTAGTTGTGTGAGTCATATGAGGTGTCTACTCCTATTGATGCATCTTTTGTTCCAAGAAAAGTGTATAGAAATTGTCTCGTTTGCATTTTGCATAAGATATTGCCTTATGATCTAATTAAGTTGGGAATGGTGGATGTCATACTTGGGATGGATTGGTTGCATGCATACTTTGCCACTATTGATTGTAGAATAATTCCCAAATGAGCCCGTTCTTGAGTGAGAGAGTCATGATGTGGTGTTCACGGGTAGGTTCAACTCTTGCATTAATGCCCGTAAGTTGATCTCTATGGGGTGTCTCTATCATCTTGTCAAGATTAGGGATGTGGAGTCCAATGTCCCTTTTATAGAGTCTGTTCCAATTGTAAATGACTTCTATGATGTTTTTTCAAATGACCACCTCGGTGTTCCTCTCGAAAGGGATATAGATTTTGGTATAGATCTCCCTCTGATACCCAACCCATTTCTATTCACCCTTACCGTATGGCCCCAATAAAGTTAAAGGAGTTGAAGGAGCAATTTAGGGATTTGGTTAGAGAAGGATTTCATTAAACCTAGCCAATCACCTTAGGCTGCACCGGTGTTGTTTTTGAGGAAGAAGGATGGGTCCTTTAGAATATATATTGACAACTGACAACTTAATAGGGCCACCATAAAGAATAAGTATCCTTTGTAACGGATTGATGATTTATTTGACCAATTGTAAGAGGCTAGTCACTTCTCTAACATTGATCTTTAGTTCGGGTACCATCAAGTGAAGGTTATGGAGTGTGATATTCCTAAGATGGACTTCCGTACAAGGTATGGACATTATGAGTTTGTTGTCATATCTTTTGGGTTGACCAATACATCGACCATTTTCATGGATCTTATGAATAAGGTCTTCAAATGCTACCTTGATTCTTTTGTTGTCGTCTTCATTGATGATATTTTGATTAATTCACATAGTGATGAGTAGCATATGAGTCGTTTGAGGGTAGTGCTTCAAAGATTGAGGGAAGAGAATTTGTATGCCAAGTATGAAAAATGTAAATTTTTGTTGAAGGAGGTTGCCTTTATAGGTCATGTCGTGTCGACAGATGGTATTAAGGTGGACTTTAAAAAGATGGATATTAGAAGAAATTGGCCTAGACCATTGACCACGTCGGATATTAGGAGCTTCTTGGGCTTAGCGGGTTACTACCAGATATTTTAGAATAGGTTCTCTCCTATTGCTTCCCCTATAACAAAGTTGACTCAAAAGAAGGCCAAATTTTTGTGGTCCGATGAGTGTGAAAAGACTTTCCAAACATTGAAAGTTAAGCTTGTGTCCGCTCCTATATTGTCACTATCGGAAGGGATAAAGGGGTTTGTTATGTATTGTGATGCTTTTACAGTTGGTTTGGGTTGTGTGTTGATGCAAAATGGTAAGGTGATAGCCTATGCTTCTAGATAACCCAAAGTGCATGAAAAGAATTATCCTACCCATAATCTTGAGCTAGTTGTCATGGTATTTACATTAAAGATTTGGCATCAGTATTTGTATGAGGTGCATGTTTATGTGTTCACCGATCATAAGAGTCACCCATACGTCTTCACTCAAAAAGATCTCAACTTAAGACAAAGAAGGTGGTTAAAACTTCTTAGGGATTATGATATGAGTGTGCATTATCATCTCAGTAAGGCTAATGAGGTGGCCAATGCTTGGGGTACGGTATCCATGGGTAGCCTAGCACATGTTGATAATGGTGGCAAAGGGGAGGCTAAGGAGGTCCATAGGTTGGCTAAATAGGGAGTTAGGTTGGAAGAGGTTGATAATGGTGGTGTTGTAGTCATTGATAGTTCTAAATCTTCATTAGTTCAGGAGGTGAAAGCTAAGCAAAATCTTGACCCCGCTTCGTTTGAATTGAAGTATTGGCAAAAGACAGTAAGGTGGAGGTTTTCTCCCAAAAGGATGATGGTACCCTTACATACGAAGGTAGGTTATGTATGCCTTATGTTGAAGGCTTGAGAGAAAAGATTCTTGATGAGGGTCATGGTTCTTCCTATTCTGTTCACCTTAGTTCTATTAAGATATATAGAGATTTGAGAGAGGTATATTAGTGGGGAGGTATGAAGAGGGACATTGCAAAATTTGTTTTCGAGTTTCATAGTAGTCAACAAGTCAAAGTCGAGCACCAAAGGCCAGGTGGCCTAGTATAAGACATAGAGATTCCTACTTAGAAGTGAGAGGAGATTAATATGGATTTTATGGTTGGGTTGCCAAATACTAGAAAGGGTTTTGATTCCATTTGGGTTATGGTTGATAGGATGACGAAATCAGCTCACTTTCTACAAGATAAGACCATATATGGGGCTGAAGATTATGCTAGGTTCTACGTTCATGAGTTGGTGAGATTGCATGGGGTACCCTTGTCTATCATATTGGATCGTGGTGCTCAATTTACTTCACATTTTTTAAGGTCCTTTCAAAAGAGTCTTGGAACTAAGGTAAAGCTTAGAACTACCTTCCACCCTCAAACGGATAGCCAAGCTGAATTAACTATTAAAACACTTGATAATATGCTTAAGGCTTGTGTATTAGAGCTTAAGGGTAGTTGGGATGATCAACTTCCATTGATTAAGTTTGCCTATAACAATAGCTATCATTCAAGCATTGGTATGGCTCTTTCTGAGGCCCTATATGGTAGGCGATATAAGATTATCGGTTGAGTGATTTGAGGTAGGAGAGGTCACTTTGATGGGTCCATATCTACTTGTAGAGGCTCTTTAGAAGGTTAGGATAATTAGAGAAAGGTTAAAAACTGCCCAATGTCATCAAAAATCCTATGTCGATGTGAGGAGGAGAGACCTTGAATTTAAAGTTGGTGATTGGGTCTATTTAAAGTTTTCAGCCATGAAGAGTGTGGTTCATTTTGGTAAGAAAGGCAAGTTAAGTCCAAGATATGTAGTTCCTTATAGAGTAATTAGGAGGATTGGTAAGGTGGCTTATGAGTTGCATTTGCCTAGTGCAATGAATTTGGTTCATTCGTTATTTCATGTGTCTATGTTGAGAAAGTGTGTGGGTTATCCAAATGCCATTGTTCTATTAGATGTTGTGGGTATAGTTGAAGATAACTTAACTTATGAGGAGGTTCCAGTGGAGATCTTGGATAGGCAAGTGAAGAGTCTAAGAAATGAGGATGTTGCTTTAAGTAAGGTCGTTTGGAGGAATTAACAAGTCAAAAGTGCTACGTGGGAGGCCGAGGCGAACATAAAAAAGTGATATCCTTATATTTCCACTCTATTTAAGCCTAAGATATTAATCTAAGTCTCCTATGTGATTTCAAGTCTAATTCAGCCCAAGATATCTGCATGCGTTCATGTTTAGATTGACAAGTTCATGATGATTTCACACTTATGTTGAGATTTTTGAAATAATGTTCAAAGTGCATTGTTGTATCCTTATGTGGGCTGAAAGTGTCAGGTTACATTTGTCAGATATGTTTCTTTGACATTCGGGGATGAATTTTCCCAAGGGGGAGATATTGAAATGACCCAAAAGTTCTCGAAAATGTGCCTCAAAAATGCCCCAAATCATAATTTTTATATATCTCAAAATTCATACATGATATAGAAAATATGATTTCACATTCTTGTTCAAGGGATAAAATTGAGTGGAAAATTGGTCTTACCCCAATTTTAGAGAAACCGTATCAAAATCCAAAAATCATAAAAATGTGATTTCCAATAACGATCTGCGCCCTTGGTGTGACACACTAAGGGCGCGCCACAATGTTAAGATGTGCCAGTTTTCTTGTCCAGTCTAAGGCCTTTTAGTCTTGGGCCTAAGCCTTCCAATGCAAGAAAATACCTATACTTAGCTACATTTCACCTTCATATCATTCAAGACATTTCCAAATACTCTCTCAAACACTTAGACAATTTGTCATCTCAAAACTCAAGTTTCCAAATCTCTTCCGAATCTTAAGTATTTCACTCAAGTTTCAAGTCTCCATTAAAATCTTCATCAAGAAATTTTCCAAAGCTGAGGTATATGGTTTTCAACCATTGTGTCCTTCCACCCATGGTGCCCAAGCTAACTTCTTACCAAAATTGCATGATTTAAAGTTGATTTACTCATGGGTCTCTCTTATTATGAATTTTACTACACATTATGTAGGGATTTCATGAAATTATGATTGTTTTAGAATGTTTTGAGCTATGAAACTAAGATCTATTATGAGGTTTGATGAAGGGTTTTGATGTATATTGTTTGAGGGTGTTCCAAGTATCTATTGACGGTTTTACACAAAATAGTCTAGCATGATTCCACTCTTCAATTGCATGGTTTTACACTAGCACCACACACCCGCCAAGTGTTTGAAGAAATGTTCGATTGTGATTTCTTGATGATTTAAAGGCCCAATGTATGTCTTAAGGGTTGAATGATTTTATGATGATGAAAGGAATGTATGTATATGATATAAGCTCTATAATGTTGGGAATTGACCAAGCCTCAGTCGGGTGGTTATAGGTACTGGTAACCATATTGAGGGGTTTGTACCTCGATCACCTCTCTCGGGGCATGGTAGGATAGTGCAACCAAACCGATGGATTTGTACCTTGAAAACCATGTCGATGGGCTTGTACCTTATAACCGTGTTAGGGGGTTTGTACCTCATCAACCATATTGAGGGAATTTTACCTCATTCACCTCTTTAAGGAGATGGTAACCCTTGGATATTCACTAATAATGGTCTCTCCTTACATATCTATTATGTTCTATATAAGCACGATTTTACTTTAAGCATAATTTATACATGCCTTATTGCTATATGCTTATTCATTGCCTATGTTATGTATTTTGTTTATGGTGCTTATCACTTATTTCATTGAATCCTACATACTTAGTACATTTAAACATAATAATGCATACTCCATGACTACATGATGTCACTATGTAAGAATCGGAGCCCCACTTGAGCATCTTCCTCCACGTGGTTAGTACAATCTATCTCAAGCTAGTTGGTGAGTCCTACATTCCAGGGACAATATCTATGATCTCATGCTAGATACTAAGACTATCTTTCTTTTATGTATGTACTGATTATGAAGGTGAGCCCGGTTGCTTGTGTTGGTCCCCGCTCTTATCTAAGTATTTGAAGTATTATTGGACATGTTATGTATTGAGCCTTCACTCTCTTGTTTAATGTTTATGTCATGAAAATTCTCCTTTTGTCCCTTGCCCTATTTCTAATTTCATTATGTTGATTAATTTATGCCCTAGGCTTGGGTCATGCCATTCGGATTCTCCATATGCCATATCATGTCTAGGCCCTAGGATTGGGTTATGACAAACTTCAGATTAGAGCATTAGGTTGTTAATGGTCCTCAAAATCCAGCACACCACGTCGATTAAAGTATTATTCATGGTTATAAAGTGCGCCATAACTATTAATGGGATACTATGAGGCATTTTAGGAAATCTTTCATTTCTTCATGATGTATATCGTGCCTCAGTTATGAGGTAAGGCTTTTTCTCTCTAAAAAAATTCTTTTTTCTTCTCTAGATTATGTCATTTCGAAGAGGAAGACCAAGGAGGGACCGTGTACCGTGGGACAACCGCCCTATCCCACTCCCCCAGCTCTTCAAGGTGGAGGGGCTACTGAAATTGAGTTTTGGAATGCCATTACTATGTTGGCCCATGCAATGACTAACCAATTGAATCAAGGGGCCCAAGCCCCTCATCCTCCTACTCTGGCTTCGATGGTGAGAAATTTCATTAGAATGAACCTGCCGGAGTTGCATGGATCGAAGGTGGATGAGTATCCCCAAGAATTTATTGATGAGGTGTATAAGGTGTTGTCCATTATAGGGGTCAATTTGGAGGAGAATACGGAACTAGTAGCCTACCAACGAAAGGGTGTGGCTCAAATTTGGTTTTTGCAATGGAAGATGGAGAGGGGAAATGAAGATGTTATTCCTTGGGAAGAGTTTAAGGCCGGCTTCCTCAATTAGTTCTTCCCTGTTGAGTTGAGAGAGGTTAAAATGATGGAATTTATGAACCTCAAGCAAGGGTCCATGAGTTTGAGGGAGTGTGCACTCAAATTCAACAAACTCTCCAAGTATGATCCTCTATTTGTCACTGAACCTAGATTAAGGATAAACAAGTTTGTGTCGGGGGTATCCAACTTTGTAAATGAAAAGTGTCGTACTATGATGCTTGTAAGTGATATGGACTTATCTTGACTAATAACTTATGTCGAACAACTCAAAAGGGAGACGCTTAGGAAGAGGGGAGGTGAGGAGTCCAAGAGGGCTCAGTTTGATGGTGGCTTCCAAGATCAAGATCCCTCCAATGCTTCGAACAAGAGATTGGCTATTGATGGGGTGTCTAACCCTAGGTGTGAAAAGTATGGGAGGAACCAAGGTAGTCATTTCTTGAGGAAGATAAATGCTTGCTATGGTTGTGGCGAAGAGGGTCACAAGCTAGTTGATTGTCGATATGCTCGAAAAAGGAGTAAAGGTGGTCATGTTGATCAAAGGACCCGAGAAGGCCAACAAGAAAGTTCTCTATGACATAATCAATTTTATGCCCTTCAAGGGAGGCAAGGGCGGATAAGGTGCCCGACATTCCTAATAGTATCTTAAAGTTTTTTTATGTGATGTGTATGTTTTGATAGACTTGGGTGTCACTCTTTCTTTCATTTCTCCTTTTGTATCCCAAAAGCTTCATGTGTGTTCCGAATTGCTCTTTGAACCTCTTTGATGTCTACCCACAGGTGAGTCTATTATTGCTAGAAAAGTCTATAAGGGTTGTCCCAAGTCCTTATTGCATAAAGTGTTGTCTTGTGATTTTTTCGAACTTGGCATGGTAGGTTTTAGAGGTCTTGGGGTGGTTTGGTTACATGCATATCATGCTTCCAATGAGTGTAGAACCCGTAAAGTTGTAACTTGATGGTTAAGGATAGACGACCTATTTGAACACTACAATAGGCTAGTCACTTTTCTAATATATATCTTTTGTCCAGTTTCTTTTCCCCAAGTGAGAGTGGGGGGGTTGATATCCCTAGGTGTCTTTTCGGACTAAGAGGGAGTATTTTGAGTCGTGGTGGAGTTATTTGGTTGATTAATGCACTAGCTATCTTTATGGATCTTATGAATGGGGTCTTTAAACCCTACCTCGATATGTTTGTGGTAGTTTTATGGATGGTATATTGATTTATTTTTGGAATGAAGAGGAGCTTATAAATTATTGGAGGATGATGTTGCTAATATTGAGGGATAAAAGGTTGTTTGCTAAATATTATAAGTGTGAATTTTGTATGACAAAAAGGTAGTTAGAGAAGTACACTGATCAGCTAGGTTGGGAATGAGGTTTGAGTAAGTTGAGAATGGTACTGTAGTGGTTGTTAATAGTTCCAAATCTTGTTTGTTGAAGAGGTCAAGTTAAAGCAAGACATTGATCCCGCCTCCATAGATTGGAATGCTTTGGTAGGAGATGGTGAAGTGGCGGTTCTCTACCAAGGGGGAGATGCTTTTCTTAGGTACTAAGGTAGGCTATGTGTGCTTGTGTTGATAATTGGGTTCCTTGAAAGTCCCACCCATTAAGGGTATGATTTGATTTGGCAAGAAAGGAAAATCTATCCTAAGGTTTGTGGGTCCTTGTAGAGAGTTGAGGGGAATTGGTGATGTTTCTTATGAATTGGAATTGCCTATGGGAATAGATAGGGTTCATCCGGTCATTTATGTATCTAGTTTGAGGGGATGTGTTAGTGACCTGAGTGCTATAGAAGTCTTGAGGTTGTGGGTATTGACGAACATGAGCTGACCTATAAGAAGGTCCCGATGGAGATGTTGTGTGGACATGTGAAAGGGTTGAAGAACAAAGGTGTAGCATCCATCAAGATTATTGGAGGAATTAATAAGTTGAAAATGTTTTTTGGAGAGTCAAAATGGACATGAAATGCGATATCCGTATCTCTTTCATTCTATTCAAGCTTGAGTTAGGAAACTAAGTCTTTTCCATGATTTTAAGTATTAAGTTTCAGCCCTTATGTCATTTGCATGCATTTGTGTTTATGTTTACAAGTTTATGGTAATTTTGACATTCATGTTGAGATTTTTGAAAATGATATTTAAGTATATTTGTTGTATTCATGTTGGGCTGAAATCTTCATGATTACTTCTCTTACGTACGTTTCTTTGATATTCGAGGAAGAATGTTCACAAGGGGAAGATATTGAAATGCCCCAAAAATGCCCGAAAATGTGTCTCAAAAAGGTCCATAATTATAATTTTCGTACATCTCAAAATTTGTGCGTGATATCAAAAATTTGACTTCATATTCATAATCAGGGAAAAAATTAAGTGGGGAATGGGTATAACCCCAATTTTAGAGGACCTATAGTGAAAATTTATTTTCGCGAATTTGTGAAATCTGAAGAGGATCCGCACCCTAACCGTAATGCACTAGGGGTACGAATCAATATCATAGTACCCAACCTTCATTTTTTATGTAAATTGCATGTTTTCAAGTTGGATTATCTATGGGTATCTCTTATTATGTAAGTTGATTATAAACTATGTAAGGGTTTCATGAAATGTTGACTGTTTAAGCATGTTTTGAGCTATGAGTCTGATCTATTATGAGATTTGATAAGGGATTTCAAGCTAGTTTGCATGAGGATTTTACTATGTGTTGGTGGGTTAATTAACCTTGAGTTTTCTCACATGATTTCACTGTTGAATTGCATGATTTCGAAGTAGAATTACATACCCACCAAATGTTTGATAAAATTTCCTATTAAGGATACTTAAGTTATTGATTATCTATTGCATGGCTTATGAGTCGAATGACTTTATGATGATGAAAGGAATATATGTATGTATTGAATTCATGAAAAGTATCTGTAGTGTTGCAAGTCGACCACACCTTGTTGAGGGGGTGACATGCCTCAATCACCTTGTTAAGGAGGTGACATGCCTCAATCACCTTGATGAGTGGGTGACATGCCTCAATCACCTTGTTAAGGGGGCAACATGCCTCAAACACCTTGTTAAGGGGCGACATGCATCAATCACCTTATTAAGGAGGTGACATGCATCAATCACCTTGTTAAGCGGGTGACATGCCTCAATCCCCTTGTTGAGAGGATGACATGCCTCAATTCTTACAAAGAGGGGACATGACTTGGATTATAAATAGTAGCTCCCTTGATCTATGTTATCTAAGGACTTTTTCCATACATGTACTATGTTCTATGCAACTTGAATAAATTACAAGCATGTTTTACTTCTAGAATTGATCGTGCATGTCATATTGATATTATACTTATCCCTTGTTTATGACTATGCATATTGACTATATTGCCCATGTCTTATTGCATTACATCCTACGTACTTAGTACATTCAAATGTACTAATGCATACTCTATGCGTACATGATATTACCATGTAGGTACCGGAACTCCTTTTGATCACCCTCTATGTGGCTACTTTTGGCATATTAAAGATAAGATTTGGTGAGTCCTTAAGTTCGAGAACACTAGCTATGCTACTCTTGCTTTTCGTATCTCTCTACGCTGAACTTATGATACTAAGAGGGTGAGCCCAAAAATTATCTTGGCCCCTGCCCGATCTATGTTAGAGGTGTTTGTTGGAGCAATTGATGTAATTATGCTATGATCTTTGACTCTTCTTGATTCTTGCATGTTTTATGGTTATTAAAAACTCCCCTTAGTCCCTTTATCCCCATTTATGTCTCTTATTATTGCTATTTTGCTTCCGCGACTGAGGATGTGTGACTGATATGCCAGGAGGCTTGTTTGGGAGTTCTTTTAAATTCCCCATATATAGTGTCAAATCTAAGCCCTATGCTTGGGCCATGATAGAGGAGGACCCACAGAACTTGACTAACAAAATGTATGAGGTCTTAAAGGCTATGTACGCCAATGAGATTGAGGGAGTTGAACTTGCCTCCTACCAGTTGAAGGATATTGCAAACATCTGGTACAATCAATTGGAAGATAGTACAGCTAAAGATGTTGAGCTTGCGGATTGGGAGGAATTTGAATATGCTTTTCTTGACCATTTCTTTCCTCAAGAGTTGAGCAAGGCGAAGGTTGACGAGTTCGCAAACTTGAAGCAAGAGGGATGACCATTAAGAAGTATAGTCTTAATTTATTAAGCTACCCAAATATGCTCTGGAGATGGTCCAAGACATGAGGGTAAGGATGAGGAAGTTTGTGTCAGGCCTAGGCAGGGATGTCTAGAAGGAGTGCAAAGCAAGTTTGTTGATTCTCGGCATAGACATCTCTTGGATTATGGTGTATGTCCAACAGACAGAGGAGGATAAGAAAAGAAATAGAAAAGAGCAGATGAATAGGAAAGCGAAATTAGTTGGGCATGAGCCGAGCCAGCAGAGACAGAATATGGATGACAAGTCTTATTTTTAGAAAAGATGATCACATCATGCACCCTTTCTAGTAAGTGCACCTATCCAATCAAATATGTATGATAAGAAGTCTTATGGTTACCAAAAGTATAGAGCCCGAGATGCTCACTCTAGAGCGAGTATGACCCAAGGTGCAAAGGAAAAGCCACCTTGTGATAAGTATGGTAAGCTTCATTTAGGTTAGTGTTGTGTGGTTAAGGATATTTGTTATTCATGTGGATAGACTGGTCAATTCTAGTCTAAGTGTCCAAAGAGGAGACGATGTGAAGGGAGCAACAGAGCACAGTCCTTCACAACACTCCTAGCTGGCAATCATCAGAGGGGTACGACTACAGGTATAGGATACAAACCATTTTTATGTTATGGGTAATCGATACAACTAGGAGGTTGCAACAGATGTTGTTACGGATAAGCTTTGAGTCTTTACTTTTGATTGTTACACATTGCTTGACATTAGTGCCACTTTATCCTTTGTGATTCCTTATGTGGCTAATAAGTTTGGGATTCTGCTAGAGTGTTTGCTATGGGATTGTGTACTATTTATTTATCATAGAAACACCCTGGCTGACTTGGTAGAATATGAGATGGTTGACTTTGATGTGATACTTGGCATGGAATGGCTTCATGCCTGTTATGCCTCTGTTGATGGTAGAACCCAGATAGTTAAGTTTCAGTTACCTAATTAACCTGTCTTAGAGTGGAAGGGGAGTTTTGTTTCATAAAAAGACAATTTAATCTCTTATCTTAGAGCTAGAAAGTTGATCTCCAAGCATTTCATTTATCACCTCATGTGAGTTAAGTTCTATGATGTTGAGTCTCTTACTCTTGAGTTAGTCCCAATTATGAATTAGCTCCCTGAAGTATTTCCTGAGGATCTACATAGAGTCCCTCATATCAGGGATATTGACTTTGGGATTGATGTTCTCCCTAAGACCCAGCCCATTTCAATTCTACCTTATAGAATAGCCCCTGCTGAGCTGAAAGAAATGAAAGAACAATTGAGAGACTTGTTAGAGAAAGGTTTCAAAAGGCCTAGCGTCTTTCCTTGGAGTGCTCCTATCCTATTTGTACGTAAGAAAGATGGGTCTGTCAGAATATAAATAGACTACCGACAACAAAACAAGGTCACAATAAAGAATAAGTATCCTCTCCCCAGGATAGATGATCCATTTGACCAACTTCAGGGTACTGCTTGCTTCTCCAAGATAGACCTTAGATTGGGTTACCATCAATTGAAGGTGAGGGAAAGTGATATTCAAAGATATCCTTTAGGACAAGGTATGGCCATTTTGAGTTCTTGGTTATGTCCTTTAGGTTAACTAATACACCTACAGCTTTGATGGAATTGATAAGTAAAGTATTCAGATCCCATCTTGACATGCTTGTGATCAAATTTATTGATGAAATCCTTATGTATTCTAAGGATGAAGAGGAGCATACTAATCATCTAAGAGTGTTTTTTCAAACTCCCAAAGACCATGAGTTTTACATGAAGTTCTCAAAGTGTGAGTTTTGGCTAAAGTTTGTGGCCTTCCTAGGTCATATTATTTCGAAGGATGGTATTTGAATGGATACCCAGGAGATTAAAGTGGTTAAGAACTGGCCTAGACCAACCTCTTCGACAAAAATAAGAAGCTTCTTGGGATTGGCAGGCTATTATCATAGATTCGTTGAGGGCTTCTCTTCCTTGTCTGCACCATTGTTTAAGCTAACTTAGATGAAAGTCATATTTCAGTGGTAGGACAAATGTGAGAAGAGTTTCCAAGAGTTGAAGACTAGACTGACTAGAACACTAGTTTTGACTTTGCCCGACGAGATGAGAGACTTTGTGATATACTATAATGCATCAAGAGTTGGACTGGGTTATGTGCTAATGCAGATAGGGAGGGTGATAGTCGATACTTCTAGACAACTTAAGATCCATGAGAAGAACTCCGATTCATGATCTCGAGTTGGCAGTGGTGGCATTTACACTTAAGATCTAGCATCACTATTTGTATGGAGTGCATGTGGACGTGTTCACTGGCCACAAGAGTTCGCAATATATATTCAGTCAGAAGGAGCTCAACCTATAGAAGAGGATATGGTTCGAGTTGCTTAAGGATTATGATATGAGGATCCACAACAACCCAAGTAAGGCTAACATTGTTACTGATACTCTTAGTAGGTTGTCTATAGGTAGCCTGCCCATGTGTAGGAAGGAAAGAAAGAATTGGCTAAGAAAGTTCATAGATTGGCTCGACTGGGAGTGCAACTTGAGGAGAACAATCAAGGCAAGGTCAATGTTCAGAATACTTTTGCTTCATCTCTAATGTCAGGAGTGAAGGAAAAGCAAGACCAAGACCTTGTCTTGTTCTAATTGTGAAACGACCCCAAAAAGTACCTAAATATATTACTGAAAGTGGATGGAATCATAATTTCCATATATCTCAAAATTTGTTTGTAATATCAAAAATCTGACTTCATATTCTTGTTCAGGGGATCAATTTGAGTGGAAGATGGGCCTAACCATGATTTAAGAGCAATCTATTAGCGATTTAGATTTTCCTAAAATGCAAATTCTAGTGATGTTTTCGTGCCCCTAGCCCGATGCGCCAAGGGCGCTCCTCAGTGTATTTTGTTGCCCAGTTTTGACTTTAGTCCAAGACTTTTAAGTCTTTGGCCTAAGTATTCCCACACGTGAAAATACCTATACTTAGGCATTTGTTACCCTCATATCATTTTAAACATTTTCCAATACTCATTCAAACACTTAGCCAAAAATTTTACTCCTAAATTCAAGTCACAAAACCCTCTCGGGATCTAAGGATTTCCACTCAAGCTTCAAGTCTCTATCTCCAATCTTTATCAAGTTCATCTCTATAGCTTAGGTTTGTAGATTTCTTTCATGGGTTCTTTTCACCCATGATACCCAAGCTTCCTTTTACCCTAATTTACATGATTTAAAGTTGATTTACTCATGCATCTTATTTATTATGAAATTCACTGCATATTATGTTGGGGTTTATGAAATTGTAATTGTTTTACTATGTTTTGGGCTATGAACCTAAGATCTAATGTGAGATTTGATGGACGATTTTGATGCATATTGGTTGAGGGTGTTACCAAGAATCTATTGATGGTTTCAATTGGATTTTCTAGCATGATAACACTCTTGATTTACATGATTTTACACTAGTACTACACACCGTCTAAGTGTTTGATAAAATGTCTGGTTATGGATTCTTGAGAAACTGAAGGTCCAATACATGTCGTATGAATTGAATCACTTTGTGATGATGAAATGATGATGAAAAAGGAATGTATGTATATGATGAGGAAAGAGTGTATATGTATATGTATATGATATTATCTCTATAATGTCGAGGATGACTAAGCCTAGCTCGGGTGGTTGTAGGCCAGCTAACCTTGTTGAGGGGTTGGTACCTCGATCGCCTAGCTCGGCGGGTGGTAGGCTCGGATAACCTTGTTAGTGGTTTATACCCATCAACCTTGTTGAGGGTTTGTACCCATCAACCTTGTTGGGAGGTTTGTACTCCATCCCCTTTATTGGGGGTTTATACTCTATTAACCTCATGAAGGGGTTTATAACTCATGTGCCTATCCAAAGGGGTGGTAGGCCTTACACTTACTTTATGATCCATATAAGCATGACTTACTATGAGCATCTTTCATGTATGCCATACTGCTATATATACTTATTGCCTATGCTCATCTATAAGATTTTGTCTACATGGGTGTGAGACTGGAAAATAAGGCAGAGTTGGCAGCCTAAACCTACTAACTCAAATAGGTAGCACAAATATGGTACAACCAATGGAAGGAGGAAAAGGGATTCAACAATGTGGTTCTATGGGAAGAGTTCAAGGCAGCCTTTCTTAATCGATTTTTCCCTCTCGAGCTTAAAGAAGCCAAATTCGTTGAACTTACAAATTTGAGACAAGGGTCCATGAGTGTGTGGGAATATGCCCTCAAGTTCATCCAACTTTTAATGTTTGCTCCTCACTTGATTGCTGACCAAAGGTCAAGAATGAACAAATTTGTGATGGGTGCTTCCGACTTAGTTAGTGAGGAATGCTGGTCTTCCATATTGATTAGTGACATGGACTTATCATGTTTAATAACCTATGCTGAACAAATGAAAGAGGAGAAATTGCGGAACAGAAGGGGGCATGAAGCCAAGAGGGCCCATTTTGAAAGTAAGGTCCAAAAGAGTGGTCAATTCCATCGAGGCCAAGGGTTTTCTTATGCATTTCAAAAGAGGGTTGCAAATGATTTTCCAAGGTCCCAAGGTGGTAAGGGTGTGTCTTCTATTGATATGTGTCTAAAATATGGTAAGGGTCATGGTGGCCCATGGTTGAGAATACCGGTGCTTGCTATGCTTGTAGGGAAATAGGGCATAAGGCAATAGATTGCCCTCGAAATCACAATGAGGGTAAGGAGGTTCGTCCTCAAGGTGCTAAGGTGGTTCCTTTGGGGAGAGGTGGCTGACCAGATGGTGCCCCAAGGCATAACCGCTTTTATGCTTTACATGGGAGGCAAGGGGTTAATGAGGTCCCTGATGTTATTACCGGTATATTGAAAATCTTTGACTTTGATGTGTATCCATTGATTGATTCGGGTGCCACACTTTATTTTGGTACCTTTTTTTGTTGTGAAAAGGTTTCATGTTGAGCCTGAATTATTGCATGAGTCATATGAGGTGTCTACTCCTACTGGTGGATCTATTGTTGCTGCAAAAGTCTATAGGAGTTGTCCTATTCGCATGTTGCATAAAATGTTGCCTTGTAATCTTGTTTGAGTTTGACATAGTTGATTTTGATGCCATTCTTGGGATGTATTGGTTGCATACATACTATGCTTCTATTGAGTGTAAGACCCATAGGGTCAAATTCCAATTCCCAAATGAACTCACCGTTGACTGGGAGAGTTAGGATATGTTCATCAAGGGTAGGTTTATCTCTTGCATTGAGGCCTGTAAGTTGATCTCTAAGGGGTATATTTACTATCGTTTGAGGGTTAGAGATGTGGAGTCCAAAGTCATTCCCATAAATTCAGTTCCGGTTGTTAATGAGTTCCTTGATGTCTTTCCAAATGACCTTTCTGGTGTTCCTCCCCAAAAGGAAATAGATTTTGGTATAGATGTCCTTCCCGATACTCAACCTATTTCTATTTCCCCTTACCATATGGCCCTGGTAGAGTTGAATGAGGTGAAGGAACAATCGAGGGACTTATTGGAGAAGCGATTTGTTAGGCCTAGCCAATCATCTTGAGGTGCACCGATGTATGTGAAAAAGAAGGATGGGTCCCTTAGGATGTGTATTGACTACCAGTAACTTAATAGGGTCACCATCAACAATAGGTATCCTCTTCCAAGGATTGATTATTTATTTGATCAATTACAAGGGGCTAGCCATTTCTGTAAGATTGATCTTCAATTCGGGTATCATCAAGTAAAGTTGAGGGAGTGTGATATTTCCAAGATGGCCTACTGGAATAGATATGGGCATTACGAGTTTATTGTGATGTCTTTTGGGTTGATCAATGCATCGGCCATCTTCATAGACCTTATGAATGGGATTTTCAAACCCTACCTTGATTTATTTGTTGTGCTATTCATTGATGATATTTTGATCCATTCTCATGGTGAGGAGGAGCATAGGGCTCATTTAAGGGTTATGTTGCAAAGATTGAGGGAGGAGAGGCTATATGTTATATATGAAAAGTGTGAATTTGGGTTGAAGGAGGTTTCCTTCCTAGTACATATGGTGTCATGGGATAGCATTATGGTGGATCCTAAGATGATTGATGTGATTAAAAATTGGCCTAGACCATTGACCCCATTGAACATTATGAGTTTCTTGGGCTTTGCGGGATATTATCGGAGGATCATGAATGGGCTCTCTTCTATTGCTTCCCCTATGACAAAGTTGACTCAAAAGAAGGCCAAGTTTGTGTGGACCAATGAGTATGAGAGGAGATTCCAAACCTTGAAAGATAAGCTTATGTCCGCTCTAATATTATCACTACCAGATGGGCTAGAGGGATTTGTTATGTATTGTAATGCTTCTAGAGTTGGCTTTGGTTGTGTCCTAATATAAAATGATAAGTTCATATCCTATGCTTCTAGGAACCTTAAGGTGCATGAAAATAACTACCCTACCTATGATCTTGAATTAGCCATTGTGGTCTTTGCATTAAAGATTTGCATCATTACTTGTATGGGGTGTATGTTGATGTGTTCACCGATCATAAGAGCCTCCATTATGTCTTCACTCAAAAATATCTTAACTTGAGGCAAAGTAAATGGATAAAACTTCTTAAGGACTATGATATGATTGTTCATTACCGTCCAGATAAGGCTAATGTGGTGGCAGATGCATTGAGTAGGGTATCTATTGGTAGCCTAGCTCATATTGATAGTGGTGATAAAGAAGTGGCTATGGAGGTCTATCATTTGGTTAAATTGGGAGTTAGGTTGGGGGAAGTGGATAATGGTGGTCTTGTTGTTATTGATGGTTCTCATTGGTTGAGAAGGTGAAACCGAAATGAGATCTTGACCCCTCCTTGTTAGAATTGAATGCCTTAGTGAAAGATGGCAAATTAGAGGTTTTCTCCCATGGGGCAGAAGGTACTCTTAGATACCAAGGTATGTTATGTGTGCCTTGTGTTGATGACTTGACAGAAAAGATCCTTGATGAAGCCCATAATTCATCTTATTATATTCACCTCAGTTCTACTAAAATGTACAGAGATTTGAGGGAGGTGTATTAGTGGGGAGACATGAAGAGGGACATTCAAATTTGTTTCTAGTTGCCATAGTTGTCGACAAGTCAAAGCCGAACATCAAAGGTCTAGTGGCCTAACCGAAGAAATAGAGACTCCTACTTAAAAGTTGGAGGTGATTAATATGGAACTTTTGGGTTGGGTTACCTAAGACTAGGACAGGTTTTGATTCCATTTGGATTGTGGTTGATAGGATGATAAAATCAGCTCACTTTCTACCTGTTAAGACCATATATGGGCATAAGAGTATGCTAGGTTGTACATCCATGACTTGGTAAGATTGTATGGGGTTTTTTTATCCATTATATCAGATCGTGAAGCTTAATTTACTTCAAATATTTGTAGATCTTTCCAAAGGGGTCTTGGTACTAGAGTTAAGCATTCTACGACCTTCCACCCTCAAATAAATGGCCAAGCCAAAAGGATCATCCAAACACTTGAGGATATGCTTAGAACTTATGCATTAGAGCTTAAAGGTAGTTGTGATGATCATCTCTCATTGATTGAGTTTGCTTACAATAATAGCTACCATTCTAGTATCGGTATGGATCCATTTGGGGCTCTTGGTGGTAGACATTGTAGATTACCAATTGGGTAGTTCGAGGTTGGTAAGCTGACCTTGTTAGGACTAGATCTAGCTAAAGAGGCTCTTGAGAAGGTTTGGATGATTAAGGAAAGATTGAAGACGGCCCAAAGCTATCAAAAGTCTTATGCTGATGTGAGGAGAAGGGAGCTTGAAGTTGAAGTTGATGATTGGGTTTATTTGATCCATTTTGGTAAGAAGGGAAAGTTGATCCCTAGATATATGGTCCCTTATAGGGTGATGAGAAAGATCAGTAAGGTGGTCTATGAGTTGGATTTGCCTAGAAAACTAAAATTGGTTCATCTGGTCTTTCATATGTCTATGTTGAGGAAGTGTGTGAGTAATCCAAATTCTATTGTGCCTCTTGATGTTGTAGGGGTAACTGAGGACAACTTGACTTATGAAGAGGTTCTGGTTCAGATTTTGGATAGGCAAGTGAAAAGATTGAGGAATAAGGATGTGGCTTCTGTTAAGGTCCTTTGGAGGAATTAACAAGTCAAAAGTGCTATATGGGAGGCTGCAGCGAACATGCACAAATGATATCCTTCCCTATTCCACTCTACTTAAGCCTAAGGTATCACTTTAAGTCTCCTATCTAATTTCAAGTATAAGTTTAGCCCATGACATATGCATACATTCATGTTTAATTTGACAAGTTCATGATGATTTTACACTTATGATGAGATTTTTGAAATGATGTTTAAGTGTATTTTTGCATTCTTATATGGGATGAAATTGTCATGTTTGTGTCTCTCATATACTTTAACATTCAGGGATGAATGTTTCCAATGGTGAGATATTGTAACGATCCAAAAAAGTGGTTGAAAATGTGCCTCGAAAGTGTCCAAAATCATAACTTCCATATATCTCAAACTCCATGCACGATATCAAAAATTCGACTTCATATTCTTGTTCAGGGGGTCAAATTGAGTGAAACATGGGTCTAATCCTGATTTAAGAGCAATCAATTAGCAATTTCGATATTCGAAAAATGCAAATCCTAGTGTGGTTTCCGCGCCCTTGGTGCTACACGTCAAGGGCGAGCCTCAGTGTATTTTGTTGCGCAGTTTTGACTTTGGTCCAAGATTTTAAGTCTTGGGCCCAAGTGTTCCCAAATGCGAAAATACTTATACTTAGCCATTTTTCATCCTCATAGTTCTAAACATTTTCCAATACTTATTCAAACACTTAGCCAAATATCTTACTCCTAAATTCTAGTCTCAAAACCCTCTCCAGATGTAAGGATTTTCTCTCAAGTTTCAAGTCTTTATCTCCAATCTTAATCAAGTTCATCTCCAAAGCTAAGGTATGTCCATTTCTTTCATGGGTTCCTTTTACCCATGATACCCAAGCTTCCTTTTACCCTAATTTGCATAATTCAAAGTTGATTTGCTCATGGGTCTTATTTATTAAGAAATTCACATACTATGTTGGGGTTTATGAAATTGTGACTGTTTTACTATGTTTTGGGCTATGAATCTAAGATCTAATTTGATACTTGATGAAGGATTTTGATGTTTATTGCTTGAGGGTGTTACCAAGAATCTATTGATAGTTTTAAATTGAATTTTCTAGAATGATAACACTCTTCAATTGCATGATTTTACACTAGCACTACATACCCTCTAAGTGTTTGATAAAATGTCCAGTTATAGTTTCTTGAGGAATTGAAGGTTTAATGCATATATTATGAACTAAATGACCTTATGATGATGAATGATCATGAAATGATGGTGGAATGATGATGAAAAATGAATGTATGTATATGATGAGAAAGGAGTGTATATATATATGATATTATCTCTATTGTGTTAGGGATGAGCAAGCCTAGATCGGGGGGTTATAGGCCCGGGTAACCTTACTGAGGGGTTGGTGCCTCGACCACTTAGCTCGGGGGGTGGTAGGCCCAGATAACCTTGTTGGGGGTTTATACCCATCAACCTTGTTGGGGTGTTTGTACTCCATCAACCTTATAGGGGGGTTTGTACTCTATCAACCTCATGAATAGGTTTGAACTTTATGTGCCTATCTAAGGGGGTGGTAGGCCTTGGCTTGCACAAAGAATGGTCACTCCTTACACTTACTTTATGATCCATATAAGCACGATTTACTATGAGCATCTTCCATGCATGCTATATTGCTATATGTACTCATTGCATATGCTTATGCATTTCAATTATGTTACCATCACTTGTTTACATTCAAATGTACTAACGCATACTCTATTCCTACATAATATCATCATGTAGGAACGGATGGACTGCTTGATCATCCTCCTCTCACACATGGCTAGTACGATTGTCTCTCAAGCTTGTTGGTGAGTCCTGCATTTTGGAAATGTTGCTTATTATCTCTTGCTATGTAATAAAACTATCTTATGTTTATTCATGTATTGATTATGAGGGTGAGCTTGATTGTTTGTCATGGCTCCCGCTCTTATTGATGTAATAGAGGTATTGTTGGACTTGTTATGTATCAATGCTATGAGCCTTGACTGTCTTGTTTCTTAATGATATGATATGGAAGTTTACTCTTAGCCCTAATTGCCTTGCTTATGCTTATCTCATATTGTCATTTTAATTACTTTCACAATCAAGGATGTGTAATGATATGCTATGAGGCTTGTTCGGGATTCCTTTGGGTTTCCCATTCGGCGGTCACGTCTAGGCCCTAGGTCTGGGGTGTGACAAATTGAAAGAAGGGATTCACAAGCTAAAGGTGATAGTTTTCTCTAAAAGGAGAGATAGGGAGTTGAGATACTAGGGCAGATTGTGTGTCCTCAATGTTGATAGTGTCCGAGAAAGAATCATGACTGAAGCTCACAACTCTAGATATTCTATCCATCCTAGCTCCACAAGATGTACCACGACTTGAAATAAGTCTATTGGTAGAATGGAATGAGGAAAGACATTTTTAATTCATCTCTAAGTGCCCCAATGACAATAGGTCAAGGTTGAACATCAGAGACCATGTGGATTGGCTCAAAATTTCAAAATTCCTGAGTGGAAATGAGAGATGATCAACATGGATATCATTACCGATTTACCAATTTTCCAAAAGCAGCATGACTCTATATAGGTGGTTGTGGATAGGATGACTAAATCAGCCCACTTCTTAGCAGTCAAGACCATTAATACAGCTGAGGAATATGCCTAGTTGTACATTCATGATATTGTGAGGTTGCATGGGGTTCCCTTGTCCATCATCTCAGATGGAGGAGCCCAATTCACCTCCTAATTTTAGAGATCTTTTCAGAAGGGATTAGGTACGAAAGTTAATCTGATCACAGCCTTCCACCCTTAGACAGATTGACAGGCGGAGCACATCGTTCAGACTTTGGAGGATATATTCAGAGCGTGTATCATTGACTTCAAAGGGAATTGGGATGATCATATGCCATTAATCAAATTTGTGTACAAGAATAGTTATCATGCCAGCATATAGATGGCCTCTTATGAAGCTTTGTAGGAGTGGAGATGTAGATCATCGTTGGTTGGTTCAAGGTTTGTTTAGCGGAATCAATTGGACCTGAACTTGTTCACCAATCCATAGAGAAGGTAAAGGTAATCAGAGAAAGGTTGAAGATAGCACAAAGTCATCAACAGTCTTATGCTGATGTGAGGAGGAAGGACTTGGAGTTTGAGGTGGATGATTGGGTGTACATGAAGGTGTCACCCATGAAGGGTGTCATGAGATTCAGTAAGAAGGGGAAGATAAGTCCATGTAATATCAAACCCTGCAATATTGTGAGGAGGATTTGGAAGGACACTTATTAGTTAGACTAGCCTTCTAAGCTAGACGAGATCTATTTGGTATTCCATTTTTTTATGCTGAAGATGTGTTTGGGAGATCCTACTTTGCTGATCCCTGTCGAGAGTACTGGAGTAAAAGATAGTCTATCCTATGAGGAGATTTCAGTCCAAATCTTTAATCAATAAGTTCGTAGGCTAAGGAACAAGGAGATAGCCTCCGTCAAAGTTTTATTGAGGAACCCATTCATTGAGAAAGCTACATGGGAAGCTGAGGAAGTGATAAAATCAAATACCCACACCTATTCGTGCCAAATGACAATGATGTCGAAGGTAATGTCCCTATCCTTAACGACATTAAAACTTTTATTCTTGAGTTGATGTGTTGATTATATTCTTGAGTCTAATACATAGATATATAATTGATAGATAGTTAAGAGTTTGAGAGTTCTCGAGTGAGATAAGTTTTAAGTCTACTCATGCTTTCATTCTAACTTTATTCATCATTCGAGGATGAATGATCCCAAGGGGGAGATGATGTAATATTTCATAAAATTATTAAAATGCCCCTAGAATGTAATTGTGTGTATAACGGGTCTTCCAAAGATCTAATGGAAAATTTGAGACTGAATTTATGATCAGCGCAAAAAATTAAGTAGGAAAATGGTCTCGACCCGATTATAGAGCAACCAGATCAAAAAATATTTTTTGCTAATGAATTCGGAAATAGTGTGCGACACAGACAGAGTGCAGAGTGACACTTATTTTTAAAAACATTTTCAATGGGAAGTTCAAAGTTCGTTTGGAGAAATTTTTGCGGAAAATAAATTGGTCCATGCCCGTGGCGTGTCACGGACCAGTGCATGATTTTTGAAATGTTTTGTAAAAAAATTGAGAAAGGATTTTTGGTCATTCCCTATCCTATTCTAAGTCTTAAAATGTGTTTTAAGGTCTTTTTATTCGTATGAAGGGTTTCAAACCCATTATTTTCCTAAGTCTAAAGCTTACTCCTAAGAGAGAAAGAAGAAAGGTTTGAAGGTTTAGGGATTGAGGGTTAACTTCTTGAAGAAGATTAGTACAATCTTCATCCCAGGTATTTAAAGGCTACCCAAAATATGGGATTGTTCTCCCATGTGCCCCATTGAATATAGTAGGTTGATAATTGATAGGTGATGGGTCTTGTTTTACAAGTCTTGAATATTATCTGGAAAACTACTATTATTTTACACATATTTCTTAAATTGATGATCATCATAACTCGAGTTAACTATTAAGTGATGTATTGTATGATTATGTGTTTA
Organism: Solanum sejunctum; assembly: GCA_025642045.1. Classification (NCBI taxonomy): domain Eukaryota; kingdom Viridiplantae; phylum Streptophyta; class Magnoliopsida; order Solanales; family Solanaceae; genus Solanum; species Solanum sejunctum. Next base: position 33,892 of record JAOTQJ010141537.1, read on the forward strand.
CCCTGCATGATTTCCTTAACTAAAGAATCCCAGAACGAACTTAGGAGTAATGTCATGAGCCTAGACATTTGGGTGTGTTGTTTTCTATGGTCTAGGTCCTAAGATGAATGTGTGGATGAATGAAATTGAAGCAATTAGTGTCCTTGGAGTCTAAAAGAGATTGAAATTAATCTTCAAAGAATGATCTTGCTATTTAAGTTGATAGATGATGAGATGATTTGAGGTTTCTTGCCCGAAGAGGCTAGGTGATGGAAATTCTTGATTGATCGATAGTTTATGAGCAATTCGAGTCATGGGAGGAGTATTGAGTACTGAAATGGGTAAGAGTGAGTTCCACTCACACCCATTAACTATGTGTCCAGTGTAGGAGAGGATTGGACCCATAAAGCGAATGTTTCCTTTGTCCTAAAAGAGGACTTGAGAGACTTATAGATCCACCGATAGCTCGTTCTTTACCCTGGCAAGGTACTAGATGGATATGGCAATGACATCTCTTCGTTATATCATCACTAGCTCATAGGTCATGATTGTCAGTAAGAGAAACTCCTAGATAGGACCCGTGTTGATAGTACTCTGATGTTGATTTGACAATATGAGTCTTGATTGATGGTGATGTGATAGTGTCCTATTCCTTATCCTGAGTTGAGATTGAGTAACTGATGAGCTGATCATATTATATTGTCTTGCCTATACTATTTATTTTAGACCATTTGATATACAGTATATTCTATGTACTAATGCCCTTTGACGCTACATTGTTTTATGATGCAGATTCAGTAGACAGAGGACTTCAGCAGGCGAATCGTTGAGGTTGACATACTTTCAGCCAAAGACTTTGTGACTCCTCCCCCACATTCGAAGGATGTTTCTTTCTTTTATTCGTTTGAGTTATTTTCTTGAATTGTGGTAGCGTTGGTCTATCATGGTACCTTCTTAGATAGTAGTTATATAGGCTTCATATACACAGACAGATGATGGTTGATGTTGGGGTTTCTTTTCCCCTTTCTCTATTTTTTAAATTGACTTTATTTCTTTAATCATATTTTGTGTGATGGACTTTAGATGAGAAATCTTGTAGCCTACTAAGAGTTAAGGTCATTTGTTTAAGGTCTTCCGCTAATCAACTGATTGAACGAATGTGATGAGACTAAGTGGTTCACTTGGGGGCTAGTAATAGCCTCTGAGTTCCAGATACACTTAGGGTACCCTCTCGGAGCGTGATAAAGATAAATCATTTTTGTGAAAATGTTAACAGTATAACAAAATTGATTATGTAGTTAGATATCATTGTGGACAATTATGTCTCACAAGGAAAAGAGATGATACCGATCCGTGACTTCAATGAAATAGATCATGAGAAAGTTCCATCATTCACTAACATTACCAACATGCAATGTCCAAATTGGTATTATATCTCTGTGCCTCTATGTTGTTGTTACACAAGTGATGCTCAGATTTTGATGGATGTTAGAAGCGTAAAGGCATTTCTCCAGTTATTATTTACCTTGAATAAATTAACTGGAAGTGACACTAATTCACGAGTAATTTTTGGTTGATCAAGATTTCTTTGAGTTCAAACTTGAAAACATAATTTCCAGTTGGAGCTCTTTCTTGTCAACACTTAGTCACAATGCAGAGCCCCTCGTAAATATATCATTTGTAACTCTTTTCACCATTCACTCTTTGTCCAAAACATCCCTCACTAGATATCTCAGGTCCATGGAGTTCTTCAAGGCAAGATTATCCCCTTCAAGCTTTTTTCTTCCTATCTCTCATTAACAAATACTTTTAGACTCCTATCTTGACCTACATAAAAGAATTTTTTAGAAGATATGGCCTCATAGTGATTCTTGTTCTAGGTAAAGTTCAATCACTAGATTCTTCTCCATGCTGAATAAAAGGATTATAGGTCACAAAAATTCTACATAGCTATGTTCCACAAAAGGCTTTACCAAATATCAAGCAGCCAAACACATGAATATCAAATATCATTGAATTAGAGAAGCTGAAAGGGAGAAAGAAGTTCAGATTTTGCATTATTGCAGTAAAGATCAACTAGCTAATATTTTTACAAAAGCACCAAAGAAAAAAAATGTTTGAGTTATCTTAATGCTACAGTTGGAGTATCCAGCAACACTTGCATCAAGCAGAAATGATGCTAAGTGTCGTCAACTTAGTATTTTTATCTTGATATTTTGTTGTAAAAATTAGATTATTTTGTTGAGAAGTTCTGGAATTCAGAAGTTGTATGTAATATGAGGTGATTCTTCATTTAAGCACAATTTAAGGCATAAATTTCCAGGATTTGATGGACTTCGTGTTCTCCAGATTAGCTCTCTTCTTCTAACTTCTTTATAAGCTGACCTTTATTTCCCTATCAGCCATATAGTATTGCTCGTTTCATAAGGAAGGATTTTTATTCTCAACGCGTATGATTTGGTGTTTATGTCAAATACCTTGTTGCTGAGGTACTAAAATACATTAAGCAAAAAATCAAATGATTTTTTCTCATATTCGTAATTTTCTATTGACTACTAGTGATATTGTACTTAAGGGATTTCTTTTTTTTTTTTGTGGTACATGTGTTGACGTTGGGCTCTATGATCTTAGGGATTCTTTGATTGAGAGGATAAATATTGGGCTGGGTTAAAAGGGCATACAAGAAAATGTACTAATAGCTATGAATCTAAGCCATGAATTTGAAAATTGTAGCTATTATTTAGTAATAGCCACAAAAATTAAATTTTGTGGCTAACTAAAAACTCATCAAATTTCTTAACCACAAAAATTAAATTGACAAAGCTATATCCTTATTTTTGCCATAACTGCTAACAATCATGACAATAATTATCTAACTAGCCACAATGTTACTTCTACGATAAAATTCTGTAGCTAATGATAAATTTTTACAACAAATAAAAGTGATTTGGGCAATAGTAACCCTTTAGCTATAATAAATTATTTGAAATAAAATATTGTAGCGAAATAAAAATCTTTGTTTCTCGGCATAGAAAAATGTGGCAATAGTTAAATGAAATAGCCATATATATTTTGCTATAATTAAATTTTATAGCTTATTATTAATTTTTTCCATGAATTTACACTTATCATAGTAATAACAATGTTTTAACTAGAAAAAATTATTTGAAAAAAAAAATTGTAGATAAATAAATACTTTTATTTTAAGTCATAAAAATAATGACAATAACTAAATGAAATAACTACATGTATTTTGTTAGAATAAAATTTCATGACTAATTATTAATTGTTATAATTTTATCATAGTAATAATAACCTTGTAGCGATGATAAATTATGCTTTTTTAAAAATTGCTGAATAAATATTTTTTTGAAGTTATAAAAGTTGTGTCATATTAAAAGGTATAGTCATAAATATTTACTACAGTAAAATTTATAGTAAATTGTTAAGTCTTGACACGATCTTATTGAAGATAGTTGAGGCAATAGTTACCTTTTATCCATAAATTATAATTTAAAATAAAATATTATAACTAAATAAATAATTTTTTGACTATCGAAATGTTAGACCCCGTAATTAATTAAATGGAGGTTAATTGCTCATTCAGGGAAAATTGTTGTGATTGAGGTGTATTCTAAATTTTACTAACTTATGGTGCGGGAGTATGGGATCAAGTGAATTTT
>JAOTQJ010141559.1:0-26866 GCA_025642045.1 Solanum sejunctum
TATATATGAATCAAAATCACCAAAACTTGTCACCATAAATATGCATGTGAAACACCTCGAAAATGTGCCTCGAAAATGCACATAATTATAATTTTCATATATCTCAAAATTCATGCATGATATCAAAAATTCAACTTCATATTATTAATTAAGGGGCAAAATTGAGTGAGGAATGGGTATAACCCCAATTTTAGAAGATCTATAGCAAAAAATAATTTTTTGCCAATTTTTCACAAATTAATGGACATTCGCGTTGGCTCCACAACACCGACCTATCGCGGAGCAATGTTGTGCTTCCTTTATTTTTTGTTTTGGCCTAAGGCATTAGGGTTATGGCCCCATGTCCTTTCATACATGAAATATCCCATACTTATCCATGTTTCAACTTCATATCACTAAAAAACCCTCTCTAAAACCTCCTTTTATCAAGATTCCCATCAAAATTCAAGTGTCTCAAGCTTAATTTCAGATCTTAAAAACTACATTCAAGGTTCAAGTCTCCTTCAAGTTTACATCAAGGAATTCCCAAATATAGGGATATGGGTTTCATCCAATGGGTCCTTTCACCCTTGGAGCATAATCTCCATTTTTACGAAAATTGCATCTTTTCAAGTTGTACAATATATAGGTATCTTCTATCATGGATTATGAGTATAAACTATGGTGGGTTTCATGAAATGTTGATTTATTATACATGACTATCTATTTCAAGCTTGTACTATGAATGAATTTTGTCTATTTAGACAATGCATGTTTTGGGCTATGAAACTATGATCTATTATGAGATTTGATGATGGATTTAAGGTAACTTACAACGGGGTTTTACAATGTGTTGGTGGGTTGATTTACATTAAGTTTTCTCATTCTATTCCACTCTTGAATTGCATGATTTTGAACTATCCTTGAACACCCACCAAGTGTTTGATAAAATATCTTGACAAGAATTCTCATGTTTTTCTATGACCTCTTGCATGATTTTCACAAGTCTCGATTATTGATGAGTTATTGAGTTCTTATGCTAGGGATTATGCTCTTATGAATTGTAAAGCCTGCTAGATGGTGTTATGAACTAGTTTATATGCCTTACCCTCTAGTACAAGGCCAAATTTCTACATGAAGGGGTTATGAACTATGTTGTACACCTTACCCTCGTGTATGATTTGATGTTATGCAATATCTTATACTTATATGAAGGGGTTATGAACTATGCAGTATGCCTCACCCTCATATGCAATTTAATATGTTGTATTATCTTATGCTTACATGTAGGGGTTATGAACTATGCTACTCCTCTACCCTCATGTACTACCCATTACCTTTTAGAAGGGGTTATGATCTATGCTATATCCCTCAGCCTCTAGTACAAGGTATTTGGATGATTTATTCATGTCACTTTACTTTGTTAAATAAGTTTTGCAAGTATGATTATTTTTAAGCATGTTTTATCATAAGTATTGATCACACATGGCATATTAAGCTTATGTTCATTGGTTATTTAAGCATCTTGTTTTTTATAACTTATGATTCTTATTGCAATACATCCTGCATACTTAGTACATTCAAATGTGCTAATGCATACTCTATGCCTACATGATATTACCATGTAGGGACTGGTGCTCCTATTGACCATCCTGCACGTGGCTAGTTGGTTCTTGTGAAGAAGCTAGTTTGTAAGTCCTAAATTTCTCAGGCAATACCTATTCTGATTTATGCTTTAAAGATTCTTGTTCTTATGTTAGATACTTGTTAAATGAGGGTGACCCGAAAAAGTGTCTTGGCACACACTCCATTCTATGTTAGAGTTGTCCGAATATTATGTCATGATTTGATTATGTTCATGAAGCTTGACTCTTCTTACTCTATTATTATTATGAATGGTTTCCGTTAGTCCCTTTCTTTTTTCATTTATTTGACTCTTTTGTTTGTTTAATTTGCTTCCACAATCAATGATGTGTCCCGATATGTTAAGAGGCTTGTTTGGGTTCTTCGAGCTTCTCGTTCACCTTATCACGTCTAGGACCTAGGCTTGGGTCATGAAAAACTTTGTATTAGAGTACTAGGTTGTTAATGGTACTCAAAGTCCAATACACCGCATCGATTAGAGTCTTATTCATGGTTGTGAAGTGTACCACAACTATGAATGGAAGGCTATGAGGTATTTTAGGAAATTTTTTACTTCTTCGTGATCTATGTCATTTGATAGAGTTAACTCCTCTAAGGCCTATTCCTGATTCTTAGCTGTTACATTTTAGGAAATATCTCAAGCTATTCAGGGTGGTGGAAAAGGTGATGACCTATCAAACTCAGAGGTTCTCAATGCGTTATGCCTATTGGCCAAAGCGGTGACCGCTCAACCTAACCAATGGGCGGGTGCCCCCTGTCTTGACCTAAGCCTAGGGCCTAGAGGTGATCGGTGAATGGAGAACCTAAAGAAACCCCAAACAAGCCTCACAACATATCATTACAGATCCATGATCACAGAAGCGACTAAAATGAGAATGAGAAATAAGCACAAACAAGGAAATTGGGACTAAGGATAAATCTTCATATCATAACATCAAGGAACAAGAGAGTAAAGACTCATAACATAGATACTTATTATATCTAATAACACCTATACTACATAGGTAGAGTGGGGGCCCAGACAAACAATTGGACTCACCCTCATAGTCAATACATATCCAAGAGAAAGGTAATCTCAATACATAGCAAGAGTTCATAAGCAACATCCCCGAAGTGGAGACTCATCAACAAGCTTGTAGAACAATCTGACTAGCCACGTGGAGGAGGAGGATGGTCAAGCGTTGCTCTAGTTCCTACATAGTGACATCATATAGGCATAGAGTATGCATTGGTACGTTTAAATATACTAAGTATATTAGATACAATGTAACAATAAGATAGGCAATATAAGCAAAATGCATAATCACAAGCAACGGATAACATACTATCAATATGGCATGTATGAATGATACTTGAAGTAAAACATACTTATATAGAACATAAAATATGTGTAAGAAGAAACCATTAAACTATTGGTGGATCATCACACCTTACCACCCTTAGTGATTGAGGTACGAACCTCGTCAATAGGTTGGTGGATCGTCGCACCCTACCACACGTGTTGCCAGAGTACAAACCCCCCAATAGGTTGATGGGTACAAACTCCCAACAAGGTTGGTGGATAGTTTCCCCTACCACCCGTGGTGCCAGAGTACAAACCCCCTGATAGGTTATCAAGGTATGAACCCTTTGACAAGGTTACCAGTCCACAAACCCCGAGTAGGGCATGGTCATATTTGAAAATTATATAGAGAATACCATATATGTACATTCACTTCATCATTATATAGACCTCATATACATACATTAATTTCATCATCATTTCATCATCATATAGTCATTCAACTTATAAGACATGCATTAGACCTTCAATTACTAAAGAAACCATAATCGAAAATGTTATCAAACACTTAGAGGGTGTGTAGTGCTAGTGTAAAACTATACAACTCAAGAGTGTTATCATGCCAGAAATTTCAATATAAAGCCATCAATAGATGCTTGGTAACACCCTCAAGCTATATAAATTTTACAATAGAGCTTGGTTTAATAGCTCAAAACATAGCAAAATAGTAACAATTTCATAAACCCCAACATAATGTGCAGTGATTTTCTTAATAAATAAGACCCATGAGGAAATCATCTTTAAATCATGCAAATTTAAGTAAAAGGAAGCTTGGGTATCATGGGTGAAAGGAACCCATGAAATAAACCCACATACATTAGCTTTAGAGATGAACTTGATTAAGATTGAAGATGGAGACTTGAAGCTTGAGCGTAATCCTTAAGAATCCGAAAATGGTTTTGAGACTTGAGTTTAGGAGTAAAATATTTGGCTAAGTGTTTGAATGAGTATTGGGAATCCTTAGAATGGTATGAGTGTGAAAAGCTTTTTAGGTATTTTAACATTTGGGAACACTTCGATCCAAGACTTTTAAGTCATAGATCGAAGTCAAAACTGGACCAAAACAACACTAGTGTACGCCCTTGGCGTGTCGTGCCAGGGGCGCAAAAAGCTTATTGGAAATTGCATTTTATAAATTTCAAATTTTGATACAGTTGCTCTAAAATTGGAGTTATACCCATTTACCACTCAACCTGACACCCTGAACAAGAATATGAAGTTGTATTTTTGATATCACGCACGGACTTTAAGATATATGAAAATTATGTTTTCTAACAGTTCTGAAGCACATTTTTGGGTACTTTTTCTTGGGGTTATTACAATATCTTCCCCTTGGGAACATTCATCCCCGAATGTCAAAGAGACGTATGCGAGAGACATACATATGAAAATTTCATCCCACAAAGAGATGCAATATTACACTTCAACATCATTTCAAAGATCTCATTATAAATATAAGATCATCATGAACTTATCAATTTAAACATGAACATATGCAATGACATGAGGGCTGAACTTAAGACTTGATATCATATAAAGGACTTGGATCAATACCTTAGTCTTGAGTGGAGTGGAAAAGGTAAGGATATAGCTTTTGCATATCCGCTTCGACCTCCCAAGTAGCAGTTTCCATGTGTTGATTTCTCCAAATTAAAGGACCTTAACGAAAGCCACCTCTTTATTTCTCAACCTCTTCACTTGCATGTCCAAAATCTTAATGGAACCTCTTAATATGTCAAATTATCTTCAACCACAGCCACAATATCAAGAGGTATAATACCATTCGAATCACCCACACACTTCCTCAACATAGACACATGGAACACCAGATAAACCAAATCCATTTCTCTTGGCAATTCCAACTCATAAGTTGCCTTGCCAACCCTTCTCATCACCCTATAAGGACACATATCTTGGGCTCAACTTTCCTTTCTTACCAAAATGGACCACACCCTTCATGGGTGACACCTTAAAAAAAACAATCACCAACTCAGAACTCAAGATCCTTTTTCCTCAAATCGGCATAGGATTTTTGGAGACTTTGGGCCGTCTTCAACCTTTCTCTAATCATTATAACCTTCTCAAGAGCCTCCATAACTAGATCTGGTCCTAACAAGGCCACCTCACCAACCTCAAACCACCCCACTAGTGATCTACAATGTCTACGATAGAGATCCTCAAAAGGAGTTATACCGATGCTAGAATAATAGCTATTGTTATAGGCAAACTCAATCAATGGAAGCTGATAGTTCCAACTACCTTTAAGCTCTATAACACATGCTTTAAGCATATCCTCAAGGGTTCAGATGGTCCTTTCAACTTGGCCATCCATTTAAGAGTGGAAGGTCGTAGAAAGCTTAACTCTAGTACTAAGATCCCTTTGGAAGGACCTCCAAAAAGGTGAGGTAAATTGAGCACCACTATCCAATATGATGGACAAACGAATCCCATGCAACCTCACCAGGTCATGGATGTATAACCTTGCATAATCTTCAGCCCTATATGTGGTCTTAACCAGTAGGAAATAAGCCAATTTTGTCATCCTATCAATGACAATCCAAAAGAATCTAAACCTTTTCTAGTCTTGGGCAACCCAACCACAAAATCCATATTAATCACCTCCCATTTTCAAGTAGGAATCTCTATATCTTGGGTTAGGCCACCTGGCCTTTGATGCTCGGCTTTGACTTGTTGACAACTATGACAACCAAAAATAAATTTAGCAATATCCCTTTTCATGCCTCCCTACCAATAAACCTCTCTAAAATATCTATAAATTTGGGTAGAACCAGGGTGGATAGAATAAAAAGAGTTATGGGCCTCATCAGTGATCTTTTCTATTAAACCATCAACACACATTACACACATCCTACCTTGGTACCTAAGGGCACCTCTCCCCCTTGGGAGAAAACCTCCACCTTGCCCTCTTTCATAAAGGCCTTCAATTCTAACAAGGAGGGATCAAGATCTTGTTTTGCCATAACCTTATCAACTAAAGAAGAACTAGAACCATCCATCACAACAATATCACCATTACCAACCTCCTCTAATATAACCACTAATCTAGCCAATTGTTGCACTTTCCTAGCCATCTCCTTCTTACAATGCTCAACATGAGCTAGACTACCCTTGAACACCTTACTAAACGCATCTGCCAACATATTTGCCTTACCCGAATGATAATGCACACTCATATTATAATCATTAAGAAATTGTAGCCACTTCTTTGCCTCAAGTTGAGATCTTTTTTAGTGAAGACATATTGGAGGCTCTTATGATCGCTGAATGTATCAACATGCACTCCATACAAATAATGTCGCCAAATGTTTAAAGCAAATACTATAGCGGACAATTCAAGATCATGAGTAGGATAGTTCTTTTCATGCACTTGGAGTTGCTTAGAAACATAGGCTATCACCTTACCATTTTGCATTAGTACATAACCCAAATCTACTCTATAAGTATCACAATACACCACAAATCCCTCAACCCCATTTGCTAGTGACAATATAGGAGTAGACATAAGCTTATATTTTACGGTTTGGAAGCTCCTGTCACATTCATCAGTCCACACAAACTTAGCCTTCTTTTGAGTTAATTTTGTCATAGGGGAAGCAATAGAAGAGAACCCATTCACAAACCTCCAATAATAGCCCACTAAGCCCAAGAAACTCCTAATGTCTGATGGAGTCAATGGTCTAGGAAAATTCTAATCACATCGGTCTTCTTAGGATCCACCTTAATACTATCCCTGGACACCACATGTCCTAGGAAGTCAACCTCGCTTAACTAGTATTCACACTTATCATATTTAGCATACAATTTCTCCTCCCTCAATCTTTGCAACATAAACCTCAAATGAGCCCTATGCTCCTCCTCCCCACAAGAATAGATCAAAGTATCATCAATGAGTACCACAACAAAAGATTCAAGGTAGGGTTTACAAACCCTATTCATTTCAATAAAGATGGCCAGTGCGTTGGTCACCTCAAAAGACATCACAACAATCTCATAATGTCCATATTTAGTCCGGAAGGCTATCTTGGGAATATCATACTCCCTCACCTTCACTTTATGATACCCGGACCAATGATCAATCTTAGAGAAATAGCTAGCCCCTTATAATTGGTCAAATAAATCATTAATCCTTAGAAGAGGATAGTTATTCTTGATTGTGACCCTATTGAGTTGTCGGTAGTCAATAGACATCCTAAGGGACCCATCTTTCTTTTTCACAAATAACACCAGTGCACCCCAAGGTGATTGGCTTGGCCTAACGAATCCTTCTTCGATGAGTCCCTCAATTGCTCCTTCAACTCCACCGAGACCATATAGTAAATTGGGTCGAGTATTACAGAGGAGGTCTATGCCAAAGTCTATTTCCCTTTCGGTAGGGATACTAGAAATATCATTTGGTACGACATCAAGAAACTCATTTATAGCCAGAACCAACTCTATGGGAAGGACTTTAGACTCCACATCCCTAACCCTCACAAGATAGTAAAGACACCCCTTAGATATCAACTTTCGGGCTTTAATTCAAGAGATAAATCTACCATTCTTGACTCTCCCACTCAACGATGGGTTCATTTGGAAATTGAAATTTCACCATACGGGTTCTACAATTAATAGAAGCATAGTATGCATGCAGCAAATCTATCCCAAGAATAATAACAAAATCAACCATGTTAACTGAACAATATCACAAGGCAATATTTTATGCAAGATTCAAATAGGACAACTTCTATAAATTTTTCTACTAACAATAGATTCACCAATAGGAGTAGACACCTCATATAACTCATGCAACAACTCGGGGTCAATATGAAACTTTTTGGCAACAAAGGAGATAACAAAATAAAGAGTGGCACCCGAACTAATCAATGCATACACATCAAAACTAGAGATTTTAACATAATAGTTATGACATTAGGGCCCTCATCCATCCCTTACCTCCCATGCAAAGCATAAAACCGATTGTGCCTTAGAGCACCATCTTATCGGCTATCTCTTCCCAAAGTACCGCATTAGTACCTTGTGGACAAACCTCTTTGCCCTTATTGCAATTTCGAGGGCAATCCACCTTTTTGTGACCCAATTCTCCATAACCAAAGCATACATTAGTATCTATCAAGCATAGGCCCTTATGAACCTTACCACACCTAGGACACACCTCAGTAGGAACCACAACACCAGCACCTTGGATCCTTTTGAAGTCATTGGCAAATCCCCTATTAAAAGCATGAGAGGACCCTTGGCCTGGTGAATCCGGCCACCCTTCTAGAACCTACCCTCGAAACGGGCCATTTAGCCTCACGACCCCTTTTAGCATGGCATAGGTCATCAATCGGGACAAGTCTATGTCACTAATCAACATGGTGGACCGGCACTCCTCACTAACCAAGTCAGACATATCTATTACAATTTGTTCATCCTAGATCTTGAGTCGACCACCAAATGTGGAGCATATTTTGAAAGTTGATTGAACTTGAGGGCATACTCCCTCACATTCATGGACCCTTGTCTCAAATTATAAATTCCACCAACTTAGCTTTCCTATGTTCAAGAGGGAAGAACCTATTAAGGAAGGCCACCTTAAACTTCTCCCATAGCACTACATAGTTGACTCCCTTTTCCTTCTTTCACGGGTTGTACCATATTTGTGCTACCCTTTTGAGTTGGTAAGCCGCCAACTCTGCCTTATCCTTTGGCCTTACACCCATAATAGAAAAATTCTTCTGAACCTCATCCATGAATTCTAAAGGGTCCTCACTCACCTTTGACACATGAAATTCTAGGGGGATTCATTCTCATGAAGTCTCTCACCTGGGAGGCTAGTGTAGGAGCATGAGCGACTTGGGCCCTTTGATTGGCTTGATTAGACATAACTTGTACAAGGAAGGTGAGAGCATCAACTCTTTATTGGCCAGTTGTTTCTCGGGTGTGCGACCTCATCTCCTTCTCTTGTTAGGCATGATCTAGCATAGCAAAGAACAAGCGTTAGGGGAAGAAAGCTTACTTCAACTCTATAGCATAACGTAGAACATGAAAAAGGGAAACAATTTCATAAAATGCCTCATAGACTCCTACTCATAGTTGTGGTGCACAACACAACCATGAATAGGACTCTAATCAATGCAGTGTGTTTGATTTTAAGAATCTACCAACCTAGTTCTTTCATACTATCTTTGTTAAGACCCAAGCCTAGGGTCTAGACGTGATCGGCTAATGGGGAACCCAAAGGAACCCTAAACAAGCCTCAAAGCATATCATTACACATCCTTGGTTGCGAAAGCAACTAAAATGACAATTGAGATATAAGCATGAATAAGGGAATTAGGACTAAGGATAAACCCTCATATCATAAAATGAAGGAACAAGAGAGTCAAGACTCATAACATAGATACATATTATGTCCCACAATACCTCTACTACATAGATAAGAGTGGGGGCTAAGAAAATAAAGCGAGATCACACTTATAGTCAATACATAACAAAAGAAAGGTAGCCTTAATACATAGCTAGAGTTTATAAGCAAAGTCCTGAAGTGGAGGACTCACTAACAAGTTTGTAGGACAATTGAACAAGCCACGTGGAGGAGGAGGAGGATGAAGCGGTGCTTCGGTTCCTATATGGTGACATCATGTAGGCATATAGTATGCATTAGTACATTTGAATATACTAAGTGTGTAGGATGCAATGCAACAAAAGATAGGCAACATAGGAAAAATGCATAATCATAAGAAATGAATACCATACTAACATATGGCATGTATAAATGATACTTAAAGTAGAACATACTTATATAGAACATAACTCTATGCCCTAATCCTAGGGCCTAGACATGACACAACATAAGAGGAACCCAAAGGGACCACAATTAAGCCTTATAAAGCATCATTACACATCCTTGGTTATGAAAGCAATAAATCAAGCATCTAAGATAAGAGAATGGGGAAACCGGGGCTAAGGGAAAAGCTTGCACAATATCATGGTCAAAATACAAGAGTTAAACTCATATCACAGATACTTAATATGTCCAACAAACAACTCTAATACATAGATAAGAGCAGGGGCGAAGACAAAGTAATCGGGCTCACCCTCATAGACAAAATAGAAAATAAAGAAGAGTGTATCAATACATAATAAACCCCTTGTATGGTTGATGAGTATAAACCACTCGCGTGGTTGATGAGCATAAACCCCCAACATGGTTACTCGGGCTCTTGTCCCTCCGAATTGGGTATGGTTGAATGCAACACTTTATATAGATTATACCATATACATAAGGTCATTGCATTATCATATTATCATTCATATCACATCTAATGCTTTGGACCTTCAACTCCTTAAGAAACCACATCCGGACATTTTATCAAACACTTAGAGGGTGTAAAGTAGTACTGTAAAACCATGCAAATTGGAGATGAAATCATCCAAGAAAATCTATTGTAAAACCATCAATGAATACCTTACAACATGCTAAAGACATATACATCAGAACCCCTCATCAATTATTATAATAGATCCAAGATTTATAGCTCAAAACATAGAAAACAGTCACAACTTTACCTAGCTTTAACATAGTGTATAGTGAATTTCATAATAATCGAGACCTATTTGTAAAAAGAAGCTTGGGTATCATGGACAAAAGGAACCCATAAAAGAAACCCATAAAAGAAACCCATATACCTTAGCTTATAGATGAACTTTATGAAGATTAGAGATGGAAACTTGAAACTTGAAGAAGAACCTTGAAGGAGAACCTTAGCTTAGGATGACAATTTTGAGACTTGAATTTTGGACTGAAAATATGGCTAAGTGTTTTAGGGAGTATAGGGAAATGTTTAGGATGATATAATGGTAAAATAAGGCTATGTATAGGTAAAAATGCATTTGGGAAACCTTAGGCCCAAGATCCCAAAGACTTGGACCGAGATAGAAATCACTTGTAATGAAATACAAAGGTTCACGACGCGGAGGCCAAATTAACATATGTCCACGACAGTTGCGCATCGTGGTGCTGTCATGGATCATCTATGGATTGTGAAAATTATGAAAATTGAAGTTACGAATCATTTTCTCATGGGTTAGACCCTTTTACCCATACTTTTTGATCCCCTGAACTAGAATATGAAGTCAAATTTTCAAAACAACGAATGAATTTTGAGATATATGAAAATTAAAATTCTGGGCATTTCAATGATCCTTTTTGGGCACTTTTTAGGGCTGTTACAATATCTCCCCTTTGGGAACATTCATCCCCGAATATAAAAGAGATGTACAAGACAAGAGTGATCATCAATAAATCAGCCCCAACAAGAATGCGATAAAACATGTAAAACACTATTTTCAAATTCTCAACATAAGTGTAAAATTATCATAAGTTTGCCAACTTAAACATGAATGCATATGAATGATTTAGGGGATGAAATATGAGACTTGAAACCACATAAGGGACTTAAGATTAGTACCTTAGGCTTGAGTGGAGTGTAAAAGATAAGGATACCACGTTTGCATGTCCACTTCGACCTCCTATGTAGCACTTTCAACTTGTTAGTTCCTCCAAAGGACCTTAACTGATGCCACCTCTTTTTTCCTCAATCTCTTTACTTGCCTATCCAAGATCTGAATCAAAACCTCCTCAGAAGTCAAGTAATCCACAACAACACCCACAATATCAAGAGGAACAATGGCATTAGGATCACTAACATATTTCCTCAACATAGATACATGGAACACTGGATGAACCAAACTCATTTCACTTGGCAACTTCAACTCATAAGCTACCTTGATAATCCTCTCTATCACCTTATAAGGACCAATATACCTTGGACACGACTTCTCTTTTTTATCAAAATGAACCACACCTTTCATTGGAGAAACCTTCAAATAGACCCAATCATCCACTTGGAATTCTAGGTCTTTCCTTCTTACATCGGCGTAGGATTTTTGATGACTTTGGTCATTTTTTTAACCTTTCCCTAATCATTCTAACCTTCTCAAGACCCTCCTAACCTGATCTCGCCCAAATAAAGCCACCTCTCCGACCTCAAACCAACCTAGTGGTAATCTACAATGTCTCCCATAAAGAGCCTCAAAGGGAGTCATACCGATGCTAGAGTGATAACTATTGTTGTATGCGAATTGAATCAAAGGAAGATAGTCATCCGAACTACCCCTCAACTATAATGCACATGCTCTAAGCATATCCTTAAGGGATTGAATTTTCCTTTCCACTTGGCCATCCATTTGAGGGTAAAAGGTCATATTAAGGTGAACTTTCGTACCAAGACCCCTTTGAAAAGACCTCCAAAAGTGTAAAGTGAACTGTGCACCATGATCCGATATAATGGATAAAGGAACCCCATACAAGCTCACTAACTCATGGATGTACAGGCTTGTATACTCTTTAACCCATATGTGGTCTTAACTGATAGAAAGTGAGCCAATTTAGTCATCCTATCAACCACCACCCAAATGAAATCAAAACCTTTTCTAGTCTTGGGCAACCCAAACACAAAATTCATATCAATCACCTCCCAATTCCAAGTGGGAATCTCTATATCTTTGGTTAGGCCACTCGGCCTTTAATATTTTGCTTTGACATATTGACAACTATGGCAACCAGAAACAAATTTGGCAATGTCCTTTTTTCATGCCTTCCCACTAATACACATCCCTCAAGTCCCTATACATTTTGGTAGAACTGGGGTGGATAGAATAAGAAAAATTATGGGCCTTATCAGGAATTTTCTCCCTCAAACAATAAACACAAGGCACACAAAAACTACCTTGTTACCTTAGGGAACCATCTACCCTTTGGGAGAAAACCTCTACTTTTCCCTCTTTCACCAAGGCCTTCAATTCAAGCAAGGAGGAGTCAAGATCATATTTTTCTATCACCTCATCAACCAAAGAAGACTTAGACCTATCAATAACCACAATACCATCATCACCAACCTCTTCAAACCTAACCCCTAGTTAGCCAATCTATGTACCTCCCTAGCCATCTCCCTATTACCACCATCAACATTAGCTAGGCTACCTATAGACACCTGACTCAAAGCATACGCCACCACATTTGCTTTAGCCAGCTGATAATGCACACTCATGTCATAATCTTTGAGAAGTTATAGCCATCTCCTTTGTCTCAAATAGAGATCCTTTTGAGCGAAGACATATTGGAAGCTCTTATGAACGTTGAATACATCAACATGCACCCGATACAAATAATGACGCTAAATCTTTAATGCAAACACAATGGCTAACTCTATAATATGGGTAGGGTAATTCCTTTCATGTACCTTGAGTTGTCTAGAGGCATAGACTATGACCTTACCATTTTGCGTTAGCACACAACCCAGACCAACTCTAGATGCATCACATTACACAATAAACCCCTCAAGCCCATCTGGTAGTGACAATATAGGATCTGAAATAAGCCTATCCTTCAATCTTTGAGAGTCTCTCTCACATTCATCGGTCCACACAAACTTAACCTTCTTTTAACTCGATTTGGTCATAGGAGAAGCAATGGAAGAGAACCTATTCACAAATCTTCTATAGTAACCTGCAAGACCCAAGAAGCTCCTAATATCCGACGGGGTCAATGGTCTAGGCCAATTCCTAATTATATAAATTTTCTTATGATCCACTTTTATACCATCCCCCGATACCATATGACTCAAGAATGCAACCTCATTCAACTAAAATTCATACTTACCATATTTAGCATACAATTTCTCCTCCTTCAATCTTTGCAACACAACCCTCAAATGGCTCATATGCTCCTCTGTACTATGTGAATGGATCAAGATATCATCAATGAAGACCATAAACAGGCATCAAGGTAAGATTTGAAGATCCTATTCATTAGATCCATGAATATGACTGACACATTAGTCAACCTGAATGACATCACAACAAACTCATGATGCCCATATCTTAGGAATGTCACACTCCTTCACCCTTACTTGATGATACCCAGACCGTAGATCAATCTTA
Organism: Solanum sejunctum; assembly: GCA_025642045.1. NCBI lineage: Eukaryota > Viridiplantae > Streptophyta > Magnoliopsida > Solanales > Solanaceae > Solanum > Solanum sejunctum. The sequence continues at coordinate 13,973 of JAOTQJ010141559.1, forward strand.
GAGAAGAAGCTAGCCCCGTGCAATTGGTCAAACAAGTCATTAAATCTTACAATAGGATATCTATTCTTTATACTAACCCTATTGAGTTGCTGGTAATCAATGCACATTCTAAGTGACCAATTATTCTTTCTTAGAAACAACACTGGAGCACCCTAAGGTGATTGACTAGGTCTAATAAAGCCCTTTTCTAATAAATCTTTCAATTGTTCCTTTAATTCCCTCAACTTCACCGAGGCCATACAGTAAGGGAGATGGATATAGGTTGAGTGTTGGGAAAGAGATCTATGACAAAATCTATCTCCCTTTTGGAGAGACACCTGGTAGTTTATTTGAGAAGACATTAAGAAACTCGTCTACAACAGAGACCAACTCAATGGAAGGGACTTTAGACTTCACATCTTTAACCCTCACAAGATGATACAAATATCTCCTAGAAATCAACTTACAGACTTTAATGCATGAAATGAATCTACCTTTGACCACAATATTTTGACCTTGACACTCAAGGACAAGTTCATTAGGGAATTGAAACTTGACCCGACGGGTTCTACAATCAATAGAAGCATTGTAGGCATGCAACCAATCAATCCCAAGTATGATATAAAAATCAACCATGTCTAATTTAACAAGATCACAAGGTAACAACTTATGCAAAATGCAAATAGGACAATTCCTATAATACTTCCTAGCAACAATAGAGGCACTAATAGGAGTAGACACTTCATATGACTCATGTAACAACTCAGGGACAATATGGAACTTTTTAGCAACAAGAGGGATAATAAAGGAAAGAGTGATATCCAGATCAATCAAAGAATACATATCAAAGTCAAAGATTTTCAACATACAGGTAGCAACATCTGGTACCTCACCAACCCCTTGCCTTCCATATAGAGGATAAAATCGATTGTTCCTTGGGGAACCACCTTGAGGACCACCTCTCCCCAATGGTAACATATTAGCACCCCGGACCTTGCCATGGTTTCTTGGATAATCTACCTTCTTGTGACCAAGCTTCCCACATTCATAGCATGTACTAGAACCCTTCAAACAAGGGCATCCATGGCATCTTCCACATTTAGGACACACATCAATAGGAGTCATCCCACCAATACCTTGAGGCCTAGGAAAGTCATTTGCAGAACCCCTATTAGTAGCATGAGGAGACCCTTGGCCAAAATTCAGCACCCTCTTGGAATTTACCCTCAAATTGGGCCCTTTTGGCCTCATACCCTCTTCACTTCCTCAATTTTTCCTCCATTTGCTCGGCATAGGTCATCAACTGAGATAAGTCCATGTCACTAATTATCATGATGGACCAACATTCTTCATTGACCAAGTCGGAGACCCCCATCACGAACTTATTCATCCTACATCTAGGATCGACCACCAAATGGGGACCATACTTTGAAAGTTAATTAAATTTGAGGGCATACTACCTTACACTCATCACACCATGTTTCAAGTTCATAAACTCTACCAATTTTGCTTCCCTAAGCTCAAGAAGGAAAAACCAATTAAGGAAGGCCAATTTGAACTCTTCCCAAAGCACCACACTACCAACTTACTTCTCACACTTCCATTGATTATAGAAAATTTAGGCTATCATTTTGAGTTAGTACGCCTCCCACTCTGCTTTTTCCTTCGGCCCAACACTCATGGTGTTTAAGATTTTGTAGACCTTATCAATAAAGTCTTGTGGATCTTCGTCCACCTTTAATCCATGGAAAGTCGAAGATTCATCCTCATGAAGTTCTTACCCTAGCTCCCAGGGTAGTATCATGAGGGGCTTGGGCGCCTTGTTGGACTTGGTTGGCCACAACTTGGGCAAGCATAAGAAGAGCATCCTGGAGCTCACCATTGGTAGGGTGCTCCTCGGGAGTTTGGGCCCGTCTTCCTCTAGTGTTTGATATGATTTAGCATAACAAAGAATAATTATTAGGGGGGGACTTATCACAACTCAATAGCATGACTTCGAACATGAAGAAGGGAAATATTTCTTAAAAAGTCTCATAGCCTCCTATTCGTAGTCATGGCGTACTTCACAACCATAAATAGGACTCTAATCAACGCAGTATGTTGGAATCCAGAGATCTATCAATCTAGTGCTCTGATACCAAGTTTGTCATAACCTAAGACTAGGTCCTAAATGTGACACAACGCAAGAGAAACCCAAAGGGTCCCTAAGCAAGCCGCATAAAGCATCATTACACATCCTTGATCGCGGAAGCAATAAATCAAGCATCTAAGATAAGAGAATAGGGAAACTGGGGATAAGGGAAAAACTTGCACAATATCATGGTCAAAATACAAGAGTTAAACTCATATCATAGATACTTAACATGTCCAACAAATACCTCTAATACATATATAGGAGCGAGCGCCAAGATAAAGTAACCGAGCTCACCCTCATAGATAAAATAGAAAATAAAGAAGAATGTCTGAATATAGAATAGAAGAAACATAAACTAGGTCTTTGAAGTGGAGAACTCACCAACTAGCTTGAATGGCACTGAACTAGCCACGTGGAGGAAGATGATCAACTTGGGCATCGGTTCCTACATGGTGATGTCATGTAAACAAGAGTATGTGTTAGTACATTTGAATGTACTAAGTATGTAGGATGTAATGCAACAAGAAATAGGCATCACATATTTAAAATTCATGTCAATAGACAATAGGCATAATATTGCAATATGGCATGTATAATTAATGCTAGAGTGAAACATGCTTAGAGAACTCATATGTGTAGAAGAGACCAAGCTACCTATTCAAGTTATCAACCCTTTGGTGGTTGTGTACTATAAACCTCTCATATTGGAATCACATCTTACCAATATGATGACGAAGCATAAACCCCTCGCATTGTTGATGAATATAAACCCCTAACATGGTTACTCGGGCTCTTATCTCCTTGGATCGGGTATGGTCTAATGTAACATTTTATATAGAGTATATTATATACATAATCTCATTTCATCATCATATAGTCATTCATACTATATCTCATGTTTTGGACCTTTAACTCCTAAAGAAACCACATCCAAACATTGTATCAAATACTTAGAGGGTGTGAATTAGTAGTGTAAAACCATGCAAAGTAGTGATAAAATCATGCACGAAAATTGATTGTAAAACCAGAAATCAACACCTTGCAACACCCTCAAGAGATATACATCAAAACTCCTTATCAAAGCTTACAATAGATCCAAGATTTATAGCTCAAAACATAGCAAAACAGTCATAACTTTACATAGCTTTAACATAGTGTATAGTAAATTTCATAATAATCAAGACCCATTTTTAAATCAACTTTAAATCATGCAATTTGAGTAAAAGGAGGCTTGAGTATCATGGGTGAAAGGAAATCATGAAAGAAACCCATATACCTTAGCATATAGATGAACTTGGTGAAGATTGGAGATGGAGATTTGAAGCTTTAAGGAGAACCTTAGTTAGGATGAGGTTTTTGAGACTTGAATTTTGGAGTGAAAATATGGCTAAGTTTTTTGGGGAGTATTTGGAAATGTTTGGATGATATGAGGGTGAAATAAGGTTATGTATAGGTAAAAACATGTTTGGAAAAAGATAGGCCCAAGACCCCAAAGCCTTGGACTGAGATAGAAATCACTAGTAGTGAAATAGATAGGTCTGGCACCTAACGCGGAGGCCAAATTAACTTATGCCTATGACAGCTACGCATCTTGATGCTGTCACAAATTGTCTCTGGAAATTGAAAACTATGAAAATTCAAATTAATAATTATTTGCTCTAAAATTGGGGTTAGACCCTTTTCTTGCTAATTTGACCCTCTAAGCAAGATTATGAAGTTGAATTTTCAAAATAACAAATGGATTTTGAGATAAATGAAAATTAAAATTGTGGTCATTCTGAGGCACGTCTTTGGCCACTTTTTGGGGTTATTACAATAACATATGTGTAAGAAGAGACCATTAAACTATTGGTGGATCATAACATACTATCACCCTTGGTGATTCAGGTACAAACCCTATCAATAGGTTGGTGGATCATCGCACCCCATCACCCGTGGTGCCGAGTACAAACCCCCTCGATAGGTTGGTGGATCGTCACACCCTACAACCCATGGTGCGGGAGTACAAACCCCTCGATATGTTGATTAGTACAAATGCCCAACAAGGTTGATGGATAGTCACACCCTACCACCCGTGGTGCCGGAGTAAAAACCCTCCAATAGGTTATCAAGATACGAACCCCTTGGTAAGGTTACCTGGTCCGCAACCCCTGAGTAGGGCATGGTCACATTCGAACACTATGTAGAGAATACCATATACGTCCATTTACTTCATCATCATATAGACCTCATATACATATATTTATTTCATTATCATACAGTCATTCAACTCATAAGACATGAATTAGACCTTCAATTCCTCAAGAAATCATAACCAAATATTTTATCAAACTCTTAGAGGGTATGTAGTGCTAGTGTGAAACTATGTAATTCAAGCGTTTTATCATGCTAAAAATTCCAAATAAAACCATAAACATATATTTGGTAACATCCTTAAGCAATACATCAACACCCTTCACCAAAACTTACAATAGGGTTTGGTTTCATAGCTCAACACATAGCAAAACAGTCACAATTTCATGAACCTCAACACAGTGTGCAGTGATTTTCATAATAAATAAGATCCATTAGGAGATTATCTTTAAGTCATGCAAATTTAAGTAAAAGGAATCTTGGGTATCATGCATGAAAGAAACCTTTGAAAGGAACCCACATACCTTAGCTTTGGAGATAAATTTGATAAAGATTGAAGATGGAGACTTGAAGCTTGAGTACAATCCTTAAGAATCCGTAAATGGTTTTGAGACTTGAGTTTAGGAGTAAAATATTTGGCTAAGTGTTTGAATGAGTATTGGGGAATGCTTAGAATGATATTAGGATGAAAAATGGCTTAATTACAGGTATTTTCACGTTACTGGACCAAAACAACACTAGTGCGCACCCTTGGCGCGTCACGCTAGGGACACGAAAAGCTCATTAGAAATTGCATATTGGAAATTTCAAATTTTTATATGATTACTCTAAAATTAGGGTTAGACCCATTTTCCACTCAATTTGACCCCTTGAACAAGAATATGAAGTCAGATTTTTTATATCATGAATGGATTTTAAGATATATGAAAATTATGATTCTAGGCACTTCCAAAGCACATTTTTTGGCACCTTTTTTTGGGTCATTACATCCTCGAGATTGAAAATGATAAGAGGAGGAAAAGAAAGATTAAGAGAGCCTGAGTTAAGGGTGTTTCATCTTCATCAAGACTATAGGTGCCCAGGTACAAAAAGGAAAGGGTCTATTTCGTTATTTGTTAAGGGTGTGGTAGGAAGCATCAATAGGAGTGTTTAGTAGGCCCTCAGAGTTATTTCAAGTGTGGTGGTATTGAGAATAAATGAGAGATTTTCTGGTGGCCTCAAATGAAGGGAAAAGAAGGGTTTAATGTGAAGGTGGCAATGGTAGGAGAAATAACCCCAAGTGGCAAAGTTGTGGGAAGAACCATGGTGGTCCATGCTTAAGGAAAACCAATGCTTGTTATGGTTGTGCTGAAGATGTTCACAAGCTATTCAATTATCCATATGCTCAAAAAAGAGGTAAAGGTGGTCATGTTGATTAAAGATCTCAGGAAGGTCAATAAGGGAATTCCCCATGACTTAATCGATTTTATGCTCTTCAAGGAAGGCAAGGGGCGGATAAGGTGCCCGATGTTGCTACCGGTATGTTAAAGATTTTTTATTGTGATGTGCATATTTTGATAGGTCCGAGAGAAACTATATCTTTCATTATTCCGTTTATTGCTAGTAAGTTTCATGTGCGCCCCAAATTGCTATGTAAACTTCTTTGGTGTCTAGCCCCATTGGTGAGTCTATTGTATCTAGAAAAGTCTATGGGATTGTTGCATGTCCTTATTACATAAATTCTTGTCCTATGATTTTGTTGAACTTGTCATGGAGGGGTTTGGAGGTCATGCGGTGGTTTGGTTAAATGCATGTTATGCTTCCATTGACTATAGAACTAGTAGAGTTAGTTTCCAATTCCCTAATGAATCTATACTTGAGTGGAAAGTCATGGAATAGTATTTAAGGATAGATTCAGTTCTTATCTTAAGGCCCAAATTGATCTCATAAGGGTTGGGGGATATTGAGTCTAAAATCCTTCTTATTGAGTCGGTTCCGGTAGTCAATGAGTTTCTTGATTGTCCTTCCTGATATTTTGAATTTGCTTGACCAATGCACTGACTATGCTTATAGATCTTATGAATAGGGTCTTTAAACCCTACTTTGATATGTGTATGGTAGCTATGGATGGTGTATTGATTTATTTCCAGAATGAAGAAGAGCTTGTGAGTCATTTGAGGGTGATGTTGCAAATTTTGAGGGATGAGAGGTTGTTTATTAAATATGATAAGTATGAGTATTGGGTAACAAAAGAAGGTGGTTAGAGAAGTGCACCGGTTAGCTAAGTTGCTAATGAGTTTGGATGGAGTTGAGAATGGTAATGTAGTGGTTTTTATGAATTCAAATCTTCTTTGGCTAACGAGGTCAAGTTAAAGCAAGACCTTGATCCCACCTTATTAGAATTGAATGCTTTAGTGGAATATGGTGAAGTGGAGGTTTTCTCCCAAGGTAGAGATGGTGTCCTTAGGTACTAAGGTAGGCCATATGTTCTTATGTTGATGATTTGGTTCACTATTGAAAGTCCGACCCAAGAATGGTGTGATCCGTTTCCACAGGAAAGGGAATTAAGCCTAAGGTTTATGGGTCCTTATTGAGTGTTGAGGAGAATTGGTAAAGTTTCTTATGACTTGAAATTGCCTAGGGAAAATGGATATGATTCATCCAGTCTTTCATTATCTATGTTGAGGAGATGCATTGGTGACCCAAGTACTATAGAACTCTTTGAGTTTATGGAGGATGAGTTGACCCATGCAGAGGTCTCTGTGGATATATTGGATGGACATGTGGAAGGGTTGAGGAACAAAGATGTAACATGTGTCAAGGTTCTTTGGAGGAATCATCAAGCCGATAGTGTGACTTAGGAAGCTGACTCGGACATGAAGAAGTGAATCCCATACCTCTTTCATTCTATTTAAGCTTAAAATAGCAAATTGAGCCCCTTCTATGCTTTTAAGTCTTAAGTTTCATTCCTCCTATCATGCTGCGCATGCATTAATGTTTATGGTAATAAGTTTATGGTGATTTTTGACATTTGTGTCGAGATTTTTGAAAATAATGTTTAAATACATTTGCCCCACTCATGTCGGGCTAAAATCAACATGATTACTTCTATTATACATTTTTTTTTTGACATTCAGGGATGAATGTTCCAAGGGGGAAACACTGAAATGCTCTGAAAATGTGCCTAGGAAATGCCTATAATTATAATTTCTATAAATCTCAAATTTTGTGCGTTATATCAAAAATCTGACTCCATATTCATAATCAGGGGATAAAACTAAGTGAGGAATAGGTATAAACCCAATTTTAGAAGAACCATAGTGAAAAATAATTTTCACCAACATTTCGCAAATCAGTGGACATTTGTGTTGGCTCTGCGACGCGGACCTATCGCGGAGTAGCGTTATCACTTCGTTAATTTTATGTTTCTGCCTAAGACATTAGGGTCATTGCCCCATGCCCTTTTATGCATGATATAGCCCACACTTAGCCATTTTTCAACTTCACATCACTCAAAAATCCTCTCTGAAAACACTCAACTATTTTATCAAGATTCTCATCCAAATTCAAGTGTCTCAAGCTTAATTCTAGATCTCATGAAACGACCACAAAAAGTGCCTAAAAATATGCCTCAAAAGTGGACAGAATCTTGTTTTCCATATATCTAAACTTTTGTTGGTTATTTCAAAAATCGGACTTCATATTCTTGTTCAGGGGGTCCAAATTAGGGGGACAAGGGTCTAACCTCAATTTTAAAGCAAAGAAATCGATTTATGAAATTTGCACTTGGTACAATTTCCAATAAAGGTCCGCAACCTCTCCACGACCCAGAGAGGTGTAAATTCTGCATTGTTTTTCTTATTTCGTCCAGATTTTTCTAAGTGTTGGGCCTAAGTTTTCCTAAATATGTTTTTTACCTATACTTAACCTTATTTCACCCTCATATCACCCTAAACATTCCCCAATACTCACCAAGACACTTAGCCAAATATTTGCTCCTAAATTCAAGTCCCAAACTCAAGACCAATCTTAAAGATTTCATCAAGGATCTCACTCAAACTTCAAGTCTCTATTTCCAATCTTGTTCAAGGGTTCTCCAAAGTCAAGGTATATGGTGTTGAACCATTGGGTCCTTCCACCCATAGTGCCTAAACCCTCTTTTTACTAATATTTCATGATTTAAAGTTGATTTTACATGTGCATCTTGTATATTGAGAAATTTACTACACAGTAATTTTAGTTCATGAAAGTATGGTTGTTTATAGCATGTTTTGAGCTTTAAATCTTGGATCTAATATTGGATTTGATGAGAGGTTTGATGTGAATGTCTTAGGGGTGTTGCAAGGTATTGATTGATGGTTTTACTACAGATTTTCTTGAATGATTTCATCTCTACATTGCATGGTCTTTTACCCCCATTACACACTTCCAAGGTGTTCGATAAAATGCCCGATTATGGTTCTTGAGGAAATGAAGGTCCAAAGCATGAGATATGATGTTAGGATGATAAAATGAGCTTATATATATATATGATAATTCCTATATGAAGTATTTCACTAGAGCATATGATAAATTCTATATAAAGTGATGTATTAGACTATGCCTAATCCGATGGGACAAGAGCCCGAGTACCCTATCAAAGGGTTAGCACCTTGATAACCGAGGTGGGGGTTAGTAATCACCAACCATATAAGGGGTTCATACTTCACCACTCGGATGATAGGTGTGAATGTTATTAACCATGTGAGGGGTGCATACCTCACCACCTAGGGTGATGGGGTATGACCATCACCATCTTAGCCCAACACAATGTTGGATAACTTGCTTGGTCTCATCTTCACATATGATATCCTATATGAGCATGAGTTATGTAAGTATGTTTTACTTAGGCATTGATCATAAATCTCATATTGCTATATTATGCCTATTGCATATCGTTATGCATTTTGGATTATGATGCTTATCTCTTGTTGCATTGCACTCCACATACTTAGTACATTCAAATGTACTAAATGTAATCTTGCCTACATTATATCACCATGTAGGAACCAGTGCCAAGTTGATCTTCCTCCTAATCCACGTGGCTAGATCGGTGCTACTCAAAGCTAGTTAGTGAGTCCTCCATTTCGGGGATCTTAGTCTATGTTATTCCTATTATGTATTAAGATATTCCTTCTTATGTTCTATTTTAACGATTAGGGTGAGCCTAGTAGCTTTGTCTTGGGCCCTGCTCTATCTATGTATTAGAGGTGTTTGTTGGACACATTATGTATTCATGTTGTGAGCTTGACTTTGACTCTTGATTATGATATTTATGCAATCTACCCTTAGTCCCATTGCACTTATTCTTACTCTTTCTATTTTTATATGTTTCCGTTATCAATGATGTATAATGATAAGTCGAATGGCTTGACTAGGGTTCCTTGGAGATCCCCATTCACCGTGTCACATCTAGGTCGTAGGCTTGGGTCGTGACATCTCAAGATCTCAATTCAAGCTTCAAATCTCCTTCAAGTTTACATCAAGGAATTTTCAAATTTAGGTATTTGGGTTTCATCTAGTGGGTCCTTTCACCCATGGAGCCCAATCTCCATTTTTATGCAAATTACATGTTTTCAAGTTGTATTATCAATGGGTATCTTCTATTATGGATTATGAGTATAAATTATGTTAGGGTTTCATGAAATGTTATTTTATTATATATGACTATTTATTTCAAGCTTATACTATGAATGGGTTTTGTCTATTGATATTATGCATGTTTTGGGCTATGAAACTATGATCTATTATGAGATTTGATGATGGATTTTAAGGTATTTTACATGAGGATTTTACAATGTGTTGGTGGGTTGATTTACATTAAGTTTTCTCATATTATTTCAATCTTCAATTGCATGATTTTGAACTAGCCTTGCACACTCACCAAGTGTTTGATAAAATATCTTGACAAAAATTCTCAAGTTTTTCTATGACCTCTTGCAGAATTTTAGCAAGTCTTGATTGTTGATGAGTTATAGAGTTCTTATGCAAAGGATTATGCTCTTATGAATTGTAAAGCCTACTAGACGGAGTTATGAACTATGTTATATGTCTTATAATCTACTACAAGGCCAAGTTCTACATTAAAGTGATATGCACTATGTTGTAAACCTTAACCTTATGTATGATGTGATGTTATGCAATATCTTATACTCATATGAAGGGGCTATGAACTACGCAGGGGTTATGAACTATGTGGTACGCCTCACCTTCACATTGGATTCAATATGTTGTATTATCTTATGCTTAGGGGTGACGACCTATGCTACTTCTCTACCTTCATATACTACCCAATACCTTCTAGAAGGGGTTATGACCTATGTTATATCCCTCACCCTCTGGTACAAGATATTTGGATGATCTATTCATATCACTTTACTTTGTTAAATAAGTCTTGCAAGTATGATTATTCTCGAGCATATTTTATCCTAAGCTTTGATGACACATGGCATATTGAGCTTATGTTCATTGGTTATGATTAAGCATCTTGTTTATTATAGCTTGTGATTCTTGTTGCATTGCATCTTGCATACTTAGTACATTCAAACGTACTAACACATACTCTATGCCTAAAATAATGTTACCATGTAGGGACCTGCACTCATGTTGACCATCCTCCATGTGGCTAGTTGATTCTTGTGAAGAAGCTAGTTGGTGAGTGTTCAATTTCGAGGGTGATAGCTATTCTTATTTATGCTTTATAGATTCTTTTCTTATGTTGTATGCTTATTAAATGAGGGTGAGCCCGAAAAGTGTCTTGGTCCCTGCTCCATTCTATGTTAGAGGTGTCATTGGATATTATGTCATGGTTTGACTATGTTAATGAACCTTGACTCTTCTTACTCTATTATTATTATGAATGGTTTCTCTTAGCCCCTTTACCTTTTCATTTATTTGACTATTGTGTTTGTTTAATTTGCTTCTGCAACCAAAGATGTGTACACGATATGCTAAGAGGCTTGTTTGGGTTGTCTTCGGGTTTCCCATTCGCCGTGTCACGTCTAGGCCCTAGACTTGGATCATGGCAGCATGCATGCAAAATAGAATGAAGGCTGGAACTTAAGACTTGAAATCATAAATAGGATTTAATTTATTACCTTTGGCTTGAGTAGAGTGGAAGAGTTATGGATATCATTTCTTTATATCCACTTCGGCTTCCCATGTGACACTTTCGACTTTTTGATTCCTCCAAAGGACTTTAACTGATTCCACATTTTTGTCTCTTAACATTTTCACATGCCTATCCAATATCTCTACTAGACCTCTTCATAGGTCAAATTATCTTCAACAACACCCACAACTTCTAAGGGCACTATAGCACTTGGGTCACCAATACACTTCCTCAACATAGACAAATAGAAGACCGGATAAACCATGTTCATATCTATAGGTAACTCTAATTCGTAGGCAACCTTACCAATTCTCTTTAAAATTCTATAGGGCCCCATAAATGTTGGGATCAATTTCCCTTTCTTGCTAAATTAGACCACATCCTTCATGGGAGAGACCTTCAAGTAAACCCAATCATCAATATTAAACTCAAGGTCCCTTCTCCTCACATCGGAATAAGACTTTTGTCTACTTTTGGCAGTCTTCAATCTCTCTCTTATCAAATCTACCTTCTCCAAAGCCTTCATAACAAAATTCATGCCTAACAAACCCATTTCCTCCACTTTAAACCACCCAATCGGAGATCTACAACGCCTACCATATAAAGATTCAAAGGGAACCATACCAATACTAGAGTGGTAGCTATTGATGTATGCAAACTCAATTAGTGGAATGTGTTTATCTGAACTACCTTTGAAATCCAAAGAAACTAAGCATATCCTCAAGAGTTTTAATTGTCCTCTCAGCTTGACCATCCATTTTAGGATGAAAAGTTATGCTAAGCTTGATCTTGGTACCAAGACCCTTTTTGGGAGGATCTCCAAAAATGAGAAGTAAATTAAGCACCATAATCTAAAAATAAGAGACAATTATACCCTATGCAATTTGACCAACTCATAAATATAGAAATTGTCATAATTTTCGGCACTATAAGTTGTTTTAACATATAGAAAGTGAGCCGACTTTGTTATCCTATCAATAACAATACAAATAGAATTAAAGTGCTTCCTTATCTTTGGCAAACCAATCACAAAATCCATGTTGATCTCTTTCCACTTTCAAGTAGGAATTTCTATGTCTTGATCTAGTCCACCCAACCTTTGATGTTTGGCTTTCATTTGTTGGTAATTGTGACAACTGGCTACAAACTTGTCAATATCACTCTTCATACCACCCCACCAATACACCTCTCTCAAGTCTCTATACATTTTTGTAGAATTGGGGTGAATAGAATAGGATGAATTATGGGCCTCCTTCAAAATCAACCTCAAGTCATCAACATAGGTACACATAGCCTACCTTGTCACCTACGAACACCATCTTCCTTTTGGGAAAAAAACCTCCACTTTACCATCTTTCACTAAAGACTTCAACTCTAGCATGGCGGGATCAAAGTCTTGTTTGGACTTGATCTCTGTGATTAAAGAAGATTTGGAGCCATCAAACTTCATCCAACCTCACTTTGAACCTAGCCAGTTGGTATACTTCTCTAGCCACCTCCTTGTTATCACCATTTATAT
>JAOTQJ010141559.1:26966-37543 GCA_025642045.1 Solanum sejunctum
AACTTCATCCAACCTCACTTTGAACCTAGCCAGTTGGTATACTTCTCTAGCCACCTCCTTGTTATCACCATTTATATGAGCTAGACTACCAATGGACACTCTACTTAGAGCATCGGCCATAATATTAGTCTTGTCGGGGTGATAGTGCACACTTATGTTGTAATTCTTAAGGAGTCCTAACCACCTTCTTTGCCTCAGCTTGAGATCTTTTTGTGTGAAAACATATTCGAGACTCTTGTGGTCGGTAAACACATCTACATGAACCCCATACAAATAATGACTCCAAATTTTTAAAGCAAATACCACAGCTGCCAATTCAAGATCATGGGTGGGATAATTTCGCTCATGCACCTTTAGTTGCCTAGAGGCATTGAAACTACCCCAAAAAAGTGCCTGAAATATGCCTCGGAAGTGTCCGAAATTATAATATTCATATATTTAAAAATTTGAGCACGATATCAAAAATCCAACTTCATGTTCTTGTTTGGGGGTGAAAATTAGGGGGGAAAGGGTCTAACCTCAATTTTAGAGCAAGCAATTAGCAATTTTAATTTTCCAAGTCACGATTTCGTGAGAACTTTCAATTTTCAATTTTTGCATCCTATCCGCAACACAGACATGTATTTTTTTTGTCCAGTTATTTTTCTTGCGATCCAAGACTTTAAAGTCTTGGGCCTAAGTGTTCCCAAATGTAAAAATACACATACTTAACCATTCTTCACCCTCATGTCATTCTAAACATTCCCCAATACTTATTCAAACATTTATCAAAATATTTTACCCCTCAAACTCAAGTCTCAAAACCCTCTCCGAATCTAAGGATTTTCACTAAAGCTTCAAGTCTCCATCTCCAATCTTCATAAAGTTCATCTCCAAAGCTAAGGTACATGGGTTTCTTTCATGGGTTTTCTTCACCCATGATACCCAAGCTCTTTTACTCAAAAAATGCATGATATAAAGTTGATTAATTTATGGGACTTATACATTATGAAATTCACTGCACACTATTTTGGGGTTTATGAAATTATGACGGTTTTACTATGTTTGGGGCCATGAATCTATGGTCTATGGTGAGGATTGATGAAGGGTCTTGATGTACGTTGTTTAAGGGTATTACGAAGTATCTATTGATGGCTTTACATTGATTTTTCCAACATGATTTCACTCGTATGGTTTTACACTAGCATTACACACCCTCTAAATGTTTGATAAAAGGTCTAGTTATGGATTCTTGAGAAATTAAAGGTCCAATGTATGTCTTATGAGATGAATGATTATATGATGATGAAATAATGATGGTATGATGATGGAAAAGTAATGAATGTGTATGATGATGAAAGAAGAGTGTGTGTGTGTGTGTGCATATATATATATATATATATATATTATCTCTATATAGTGTTGGGGATGACCAAGCCTAGCTCGGGGGATTGTAGGATCATGTAACCTATCGAGCGGTTGGTACCTTGGTTGCCTAGCATAGGGGGTGGTAGGCTCGGGTAAACTTGTGTGGGCTGGTATCCATCAACCGTGATGGGAGTTTTGTACTTTGTCAACCTCAATGGGGGGTTTGTACTCCATCAAACTTAGTGGAAGGTTTGTACTACATCAACCTCATAAAGGGGTTCATACCTCATGCACCTATCCAAGGGGGAGGTAGCCTTGGCTTGCACTATAATGGTCACTCTATGTAAGCATGGTTTTACTTCAGGCATCATTCATACATGCCATATTGTTAGTATATTATTCATTGCTTATGATTTTGTATTTTGTCTATAATAACTATCTTTTATTGCATTGCATCCTACATACTTAGTATATTTAAATGTACCAAAGCATACTCTATGCCTACATGATGTCACCATATAAGAATCGGTGTATCGCTTGATCATCTTTCTTCATATTGCTAGTACGACTTCTATCAGGCTTATTGGTGAGTCCTTCATTCTGGGGATGTTACTTATGATCTATTACTATGTATTAAAACTTTGTCTCTTTGACTTATGTATTGACCATGAGGGTGAGACCAATTGTTTTGTCTTGGACCCCACTCTTATCTATGTAGTAGAGGTGTTGTTGGACATATTATGTATCTATGCAATGAGCTTGACTCTATTGATTCTTGATGTTTAGGATATGGAAATTTATCCTTAGTCATAATTTTCCCTTGATTACATTTATCTTTTATTATCAATCTAATTGCTTCCAAGACCAAAGATATATAATGATATGATATGAGTCTTGTTTGGGGTTCCTTCAGGTTGGCCATTCGCCAGTCACGTCTAGGCCTTAGGCTTGGATCGTGATAAAGGTTGTATCATAGCACTAGGTTATTATATCATGGGAGTCTAACACACCACATTTATTAAAGTTTTATTCATGGTTGTGTTGTGCACCACAACTATGAGTAGGAAGCTATGAGATGTTTTAGGAAATGTTTTCCTTCTTCATATTCTAAGTCGTGCTATAGAGTTGAACTAAGCTTCCCCCCCCCCCCTTAATGATTATTTTTTGTTATACTAGATCATGCCTACTATGAGAGAAAGACTAGCCCACATGCTCGAGGAGCAATCGGACAATGGAGATCTTAGGGATGCTCTGGCAAAAGTGGTGGCTAATCAAGCCAACCAAGGGGCCCAAGCTCTTTATGCTACCTATCCGACCTCTCAGGTAAGAGACTTCATGAGAATGAATTCCCCAAAATTTCATAGGTCAAAGGTGAGTGAGGACCTCCAAGGGTTTATTAATGAGGTCTATAAAATTTTATCAATCATATGTGAGGCCGGATGATAAGGTAGAGTTGTATCCTACCAACTCAAAGGGATAGCCCAAATATGGTACAACCAATGGAAGAAAGAGAAGGGAGTTGGCTATGTGGTACTTTGGGAGGAGTTCAAGGTGGCCTTCCTTAATCGATTTTTTCCCCTTGAACTTAGGGAAGCTAAGTTGGTGGAATTTATGAATTTGAGACAAGGGTCCATGAGTGTGAGGTAGTATGCCATCAAGTTCACCTAACTTTCAAAATTTGATCCTCACTTGATTGCTGACTCAAGGTCAAGAATGAACAAATTTGTTATGGATATCTCCAACTTGGTCAATGAAGAATGTTGATCTGCATTGTTGATTAGCGACATGGACTTGTCATGTTTGATGAACTTTTCCAAACAAATGGAAAAGGAGAAATTGAGGAAGAGAATGAGGCATGAGGCCAAGAGGGTCCATTTTGAGGGTAAGTTCCAAAAGGGTGGACGGTTCCATCAAGTCCAAAGGCCTACTCATGAATTTGATAAGAGGGTTGCAGATGATCTTTCGAGGGCCCAAGGTGTAAGGGGTATGGCTTCTATTAATATATGTCCAAAGTATGTTAAGGGTCATGGTGACCCATGTTTGAGGAATATCGATGCTTGTTATGGTTGTGGGAAGATGGGGCATAATGTGACAGATTGCCCTCGAAATCACAACAAGGGCAAGGAGGTTTGTCCACAAGGTTCTAATGCGATCCCATTATGGAGAGGTGCCGACAAGATGATGCCTCAAGGAACAATCGATTCTATGATTTACATGGGAGGAAAGGGGTGGATAAAGTCCATGATATTTTTACCAGCATGTTGAAAATCTTTGACTTTGATGTATATGCATTGATTGATTCAGGTGCCACTCTTTCTTTTGTTACCCCCTTTATTTCTCAAAAGTTCCATGTTGATCTGGAGTAGTTACATGAACCATATGAAGTGTCTACTCCTATTAGTACATCTATTGTTGCTAAAAGAGTTTATAGAAGTTATCCTATGTGTATCTTGCATAAAGTGTTGCCTTGTGATCTTGTTGAGTTAGACATGGTTGATTTTGATGTCATTCTTGGGATGAATTGGTTGTTTGCCTACTATGCATCTATTGATTGTAGAACCTGTAGGGTCAAATTCTAATGTCCATATGAACCCGTCCTTGCATGGGAAAGTCAAGATTTGGTGGTCAAGGGCAGATTTATCTCTAGCATTAAATCCCATAAGTTGATCTCTAAGGGGTTTCTTTACCATCGTGTAAGGGTTAGGGATGTGGAGTCTAAAGTCCTTCCTATAAAGTTAATTCTGATTGTAAATGAGTTTCTTGATATCTTCCCAAATAACCTTTTTGGTGTTCCTCTGGAAAGGAAAATAGACTTTGGCATAGACCTCCTCCCCAATACTCAACCCATTTCTATTCCCCTTTACCATATGGCCTCGACGGAGTTGAGGAAGTTTAAGGAACAATTGAAGGACTTGTTGGAGAAGGAATTTATTAGACCTAGACAATCACCATGGTGTGCTCTGGTGTTGTTTGTGAAAAAGAAAGATGGATCCCTTAGGATGTGTATTGACTATCGATAACTCAATAGGGCCACCATCAAGAATAGGTATCCTCTTCCAAGCATTGATGATTTATTTGACCAATTGAAAGGGGCTAGCCATTTCCCTAAGACTGATCTTTGATTCAAATATGATCAAGTGAAGGTGAGGGAGTATGATATTCTCAAGATGGCCTTTCGAACAAGATATGGTCACTATGAGTTTATTGTGATGTCTTTTGGGTTGACCAATGCATCGGCCATCTTTATAGACCTAATGAATATGGTCTTTAAACACAACCTTGATCCTTTATTGTGATCTTCATTGATGACATTTTGATCTATTCTTGTGGTGAGGAGGAGCATAGGGATCATTTGAGGGTTGTGTTGCCAAGATTGAGGGAGGAGAAATTGTATGCTAAATATGAAAAGTGTGAATTTTAGTTGAGGGAGGTTGCCTTCCTAGGACATGTGGTGTTGGGGGATGGTAGTAAGGTGGATCCTAAGAAGACCGATGTGATTAAAAAATTGGCCTAGACCATTGACCTTACCGGACATTAGGAGTTTCTTGGTTTTAGCGAGCTATTATCGGAGGTTTTTAAATGGATTCTCTTCTATTGCTTCCCCTATGACGAAATTAACTCAAAAGAAGCCCAAGTTTATGCGGTTCGATGAATGTGAAAGGAGTTTTGAAACATTGAAAGACAAGCTTATGTTTGCTCCTATATTGTCACTACCAGATCGGCTTGAGAGATTTATGGTGTATTGTTATGCTTCCCAGGTTGGTTTGGGTTGTGTGTTGATGTGAAATGGTAAAGTCGTATCGTATGCTTCTAGACAACTCAAGGTACATGAAAGGAACTACACTACCCATGATCTAGAGTTAGCCGCGATTGTGTTTGCATTAAAGATTTTGGCGTCACTACTTGTATGGGATGCATTTTTATGATTTCACTGATCATAAGAGCCTTCAATATGTGTTCACTTAAAAGTATCTCAACTTGAGGCAAAGGAGATGCTTAGAACTTCTTAAGGACTATGATATGAGTGTGCATTATCATCCAGGTAAGGAAAATATGGTGGAGGATGCTTTGAGTAGGGTGTCCATGGGTAGCCTAGCACATATTAGTAGTAGTGAGAAGGGGATGGCTAGGGAGGTGCATCGATTGGCTAGATTGGGAGTTAGGTTGGAAGAGGATGGTAATAGTAGTGTGGTTGTTATTGATGGTTCTAAGTCTTTCTTGATTGATGAGGTGATGGTTGTAACACCCCATATCTTACAATACTAGTACTATGCAAATGACACATAATATGGATTTTCAAATAAGCACCTATTTTTAAAAAGTGCTTGAATCTCAAATTAGAGGGTGACATATATATATCTAACGTTAAAGAGGGTCGAGTGTAAATACGTTTTAAGTCAAATTGAGGAGATCAAGACCCTAAACAACGTGACACAATTGAGGTGCTTGGAGAATTTAGGAAGCTAGCAGGTGATACACCTACTTGCTTAGCTTAAAATTACTAGCTAAACGGAGACAAGGCTTGACGTCGAACTCGTCCGAGTTCGATTATGAATAAGGTTTGTGTTAAGGGTGTAACTTTAGCCCATGATTTAGCATCATAAATGTTCTATATTTTCAGCCCAAGAATAATATAGAAAGGACCCAAAGTACAACAAAACTCGCTAGGTGAATTAGGCCAAAACTAACTAAGAGAAAGGAGAAAAATGGGCAGCAAAGGCCCATCAATTTAGAGCCCCTTAAGGACCAAGTGAAAGGAGTAATAAGATGTATCACCAAATTAATATATTAAGGCTAAGAAATCAAAAGTAAATCAGCCAAGAGGTCTTTTAAAAAAGGATGAAGGCATCCCCCTAAATTCATTTCAACTTGGACAAAACAAAATCTGCTTTTCTTGGTTATTCTTTGCTCTCTTTCAAAGTGTAAAAAACAGGCCTCACAACCTTACAAGGATTCCTAAAGAATACCTAAACCTTGAGTTTAAGGTTATGTAAATCTACTTATGCATTTAGTATGGTTTGTTTATAAAAAATCAGAGAAATAAGCTAATTATACATGTGCTGAAAAATTTGGACAGCATGTATCCTAAGGATTGTTGTACACTTTTCTTGTTGATTAAGAAGATTTTCTCTTCTTTGTTGGCTGTATTATGAAGTAATACTTATGTCTTTAACAAAGGTTAGTTTGATAATAATGTAACCAGGCTGCTTCACCACTATTACAGTCCACAAAGATGACTTATTGTAGGATATCTTAATTGTACTCTTAAAAGAAACTTGTGAGCAGATGATTGGAAATTGTTGTTTCACGACCCTCACCTAATTTGGGAATATATGTGGACTATTTTAAGATTGATTTTATATGTAAAAACATTGGATATAGTTTGGGTAAAGTTGAAACTGGTTTGGGATTGTTGACGTTGAAATGTAGCGAGAATACGTATGTGATGCTTGCCTATTTGTGTGTTGTGCAGGATTGTTATGTCTTGTACCTTATGAGATGTTGTAAGACTGTTAAGCATCTAAGATAAGATATATATGACATGTACATATGAATGGTTATTAGAAAATACAATTATAAGTGAAAAGGGTGAAGGAATGCCCTTGGGTCGCTAATTATATGCTTACTGCCCGAGCATTAGTTTTTATGATATTGGACTTCCAAGAAGTGATTCTTTGTTGCTAATACTAGTCTTATTGCCTAATACACTGTAGATAAATATTTGGGGGAAGAAGAAGTCACTCCAAGGTAGTAACAAGGTCATACAACAAGGTATGTAAGGCTACTTGATTTCATATTATTTGGCATGAAACATAGATCCCTCCTCGGCACATAAAGACACTTACCAACTCGTACATAACTATTAACCATGTCTCCACTCTTTCACATGTTCATATGCTCCCATACATAGTTACCTTCAAATCTACATACAAACTTGGATACCAAGTTACACAAGTTCATTTTACTAAATAACGTTCATGTGTAGTTCTACTTCCGATGCATTTCATTATTTGTGTAACCTACTCCTTTCATTATGGTGTTGTCTTTTGTGATTATTTACATATCATATGTTGTATCTACATTCCTACAGCTCCAATATTATGACCACCAAAAGAATCATCTCAAAAGTAATTGAAAGATAAAGTATATTTCTTATTCATGGGGGGTAGCCCAAGGGGTGAAAGAAAAAGCCTAGCCAAGGCCGATCTCGATATAGATTTATCATTGATCAGCTGGTTATTTGTATTACATGTTGTGTACAGATTATACAGTAAAGGTAAAGTAATAGAAAGAACATAAAGTACATGATCCCACATTGTAATTAAAGGTGGTATCTTATCCTACACCAGTGCACAGTTTCATTTGAGTTGTTACTTTATATATAGTATTTCCTGCCATACATATTCAGTATACTATCTCTTACTGGCGTTCCTTATAGGGGACCTGCATTTTATGCTGCAGGTACAGGTGCTAGTAGATCTCCCTAGTAGGAGTACAGGATATACAGCTGTTGTTACCAAGCTCCAGGTTATTTTGGATCTTTGTGTGTCTAGATCTTATATTTTTGTATTGTATAGTTAGCCGAGGTGGGGCCTGTCCTGACCCTTATCAGATACTCTTCCTTATCTAGAGGCTTTGTAGACTATGTAAATTAAAGTATGATCATGTCTTGTACCTTAGACACCGTGGCCCCAGTGGCCTAGCCATATGCATTTTCTTTTGGCTTGTTATTGTTGTTTGCATTCTTAAAGGAATGCTAAATGTACAAATCCCTTATAATATATAAAGAAAGTGTATTGATACAAGTTGGTTCTCCTAGGCCTTATTGGCAACGGGTGCCAATCCATCTTAATGGGACATTGGGCGTGACAATGGCAAAATAAGATATTGATCCCTCCTTGTTATAATTGAAGGCCTTGGTGAAAGAGGGCAAGGTGGAGGTTTTCTCCTAAGGGAGAGATGGTTCCCTTAGGTACCAAGGAAGGTTGTGTGTACCGTATATTGATGGTTTGATATAAAGGATCCTTGATGAGGCCCGTAACTCTTCTTATTCTATGCACCCTGATTCTAGCAAAATGTATAGAGACTTTTAGGATGTGTATTGGTGGGGAGGCATGAAGAGGGACATTTCCAAACTTATTTCAAATTGTCATACTTGTCAACAAGTCAAAGCTGGACATCAAAGGCCGAGTGGCCTAACCCAAGAAATTGAGATTCCTACTTGGAAGTGGGAAGAGATAAATATGGATTTTGTGGTTGTGTTGCCCATTACTAGAAAGGGTTGTGATTCCATTTGGGTTGTGGTTGATAGGATGAAAAAATTGGCCCTCTTTATACAGGTTAAGACCACATTTGTATACACGGTTGTACATTCATGACTTGGTAAAGTTGCGTGGGGTTTCTTTGTCCATCATATTGGACCTTGGGGCACAATTCACTTCACACTTTTGCAGGTCTTTCCAAAGGGGTCTTGGTACTAGAGTTAAGCTTTCCACAGCCTTCCGCCCTCAAACAGATGGCCAAGCTAAGAGACCTATTCAAACCCTTGAGGATATGCTTAGAGCATGTGTTTTGAAGCTTAAAGGTAGTTGGAATGATCATATTCCATTGATTGAGTTTGCCTACAACAATAGCTATCATTCTATCATCGGTTCGACTCATTTTAAGGCTCTCTACGAGAAATATTGTAGATCACCGGTCAGATGGTTTGAGCTTGGTGAGATAGCTTTTTTGGACTAGATCTGGTGATGGAGGCTCTTGAGAAGGTTAAGATGATTAGGTAAAGATTTAAGATGGCCCAAAGTCGTCAAATATCCTATGCCGACGTGAGAAGAAGATACCTTGAATTGAAAGTTAGTCATTAGGTCTACCTAAAGGTTTCACCAACGAAGGGGGTGGTCTATTTTGGTAAGAAGGGTAAGTTGAGACCAAGATATGTTGGTCCTTATGAGGTCATGAGGAGGGTTGGCAAGGTAGCTTATGAGTTGAGGTTGCCTTATGAGATGTAACTCGTTCATCTGGTGTTCCATGTGTCCATGTTGAGGAAATGTGTGGGTGATCCGAATGTCATTGTGCCTCTTGATATTGTGGGTGTTGTTGAGGATAATTTTACATATGAAGAGGTTTTGACTCAGATTTTGGATAGGCATGTGAAGAGACTGAGAAAAAAGGAGGTGGCATCCATTAAGGCCCTTTGGAGGAATCAACAAGTTCAGAGTGCTACTTGGGAGGCCAGAACGTAGGGCCTAGTCATTACCGAAGAATAGAGGGCCTGAAGGAACCCCAAACAAGACTCACAGCATATCATTACACATATTTGGTCGCGAAAGCAATGTAAAACAACATAAGAAACATAAACAAAAGAATTGGGAGTAAGGGAAAGCTTGTATAACATCAACACCTAGAGTCAAAGAGTCAAGACTCATAACATAGATACATAGCATGTCCAACAACACCTCTACTACATAGATAGGAGCAGAGGCCAAGACAAAGCAACCGGGCTCACTCTCATAGTCAAAATAGAACATAAAGAAGAGTATATCAATACATAATAAGAGGAACATAGACTAGGGTCCCTGAAGTAGAGGACTTACCAACTAGGTTGAGTAGCACCGAACTAGCCTTTTGGAGGAGGAGGATGAACAACTTGGGCTCTGATCCCTACATGGTGATATCATGTAGGTAAGAGTACGCGTTAGTACATTTGAATGTACTAAGTATGTAGGATGCAATGCAACAAGAGATAGGCATCATAATCAAAATGCATAACAATAGGCAATAGGCATAATATAACAATATGGCATATATGACTAATGCATAAGTGAAACGTGCTCAAGTAACTCATGCTCATATAGGATATCATATGTGTAGAAGAGACCAAACTAGATTTCCAAATTACAAGCCCTTTCGTAGGTTAGTGATGATTTCACCCATCACAATGGTGTGTGAGGTACAAAACCCGCATCTAGGTTAGTGATAATTGCACTTATACCCTCGTGTGTGAGGTACGAACCCCTCATTTAGGCTAGTGATAAATTGCACCTATCACCCTGGTGTGTTAGGTACAAACTCCTCATCTAGGTTATTGCAATCTCACCTACCACCCTGGTGTTTAAGATATTAACTCCTCAACTAGGTTATTCGGGCTCTTAGTTACCCCAGGCCAAGCATAATGCAACACTTTATATAGATTATATCATATGCATAAGCTAATTACATCATCATAACAT